>PVJI01003798.1:0-117941 GCA_004026765.1 Micronycteris hirsuta | reverse complement strand
TGGGAAATACAGATAACTTATTTGCTGTTAATATCAAATTCAAACTTAACTAACCATCTCTATTTAATCTGTGTTCATCTTGTGTTCTACGCTGCTTTTTGGCTTGAATAAATGTCACCTGACAGGGTCTGGGGACCCCCACATGCTTCCCCTTGACAACCTAAGTGCACAGTGTGTTGTGTCTTTGCACAACCACATCGTCAGAAGGTCTCAGCCTTTTGCTCCCCCCACCCCGGTTCCTCACCGCACAACTCGATCTTCCTGTGCTCGCTCAGCTAATGTAGCTGTGCCATCGATCACGATGGTATTAAAGTGGGTGTTTTATAATTTGTCAAAGGTAGATGCATTTTTCTTTTCATTATGCCACTAATTAAGTCATGCTAATTAGTACTAATCTTAATAGGACAATTTCTCTGGGTTACGTTACATGTGATGCTTAACCTTGGAGACGGTCAAGTCTATCCCTACCGGCCTCGCCTCTTCTCCAGAGACCAATCAGGAGCCAAAAAGTCTGAGTAAGATGCAGAAGGTGAGCCAAAACTCCACCTTTGCCAAGACTCTCTCTACAAACCCTACCATGATGTCGCTTTCTTTTTAAAAGAACCAACTTATCAACTTGTGTACAGACACTAGGAGCAACAGGAGGCGTTTAACCGCATAGGAAGGAGATGCACGTTTCAAGCCCACTGAGTGTTGTTACCAGGTTAAAAAGAGAGATAGAGATGAGACACGCACTGTAGGGATACAAGAGAGCCCCATAGAGCTTTGAGGGAGGGTCATGCCCCAGAAAGAGAGGGTTCTGCCACGGAGAAGCGTTACGAAGCTCGCGTCACCCACAGGCTCCCCACGTCGGGTGGCTCTATCCGAAAGCAGGGCAGCTGGACAGATGGAATGCACCCGCCTGAGGCTGGCGTGAGCAAGGGCTCCGTTCATGCTCAAGGTGACCCTGACAGGCACACATCACCTCACAAGCGAGTGGAGAGAGAGGATGACCAAGACGCATTGAGAAGTGCTGAGCCCTGCCTTCTAGGGTTCTCCATGAAAAGGAAGCCTTTCAGAACCATCCAGCATAAACCCCTGTACGTCACAGAGGAGAAGACTGAAGCCAGAGAAAGTGGGACTCCTCACCCCCACCCCGCCCCATCCAGCTGGAGCGAAGCAAAGCCATTTCAGTCTGAGGTTTTATGAGTCTCCGGGAGGGTTTTCCAGCCAACATGCAACCCGAGAAGGTGCGGGAGCTTGGCTCGGCTTATTTAGAAAACGGTAAGCAGCGCTTGTGAGCTTAGATTTCAAAAAAACAAAAAACAAAAAATGAGCAAATGACTGAGCTGCAAGGACTGGACACCACGAGTCTGAGATGGAGCCATGTGTTTATGCGAACTCTTCTGGTTTCGGGGTGTATCAGAAAGTGACGCCAGAAAGAAGCTCGCTTACTTGCAATATTGTCAAGCCTCAGAAACACAAGCGTTGTCTTCGTGTCTGCACGGCACGACCTTAAGCCGAGTTTGCCCGAATAACAGAGGGTTCTAGTGTCTTTCTTTATCAGCCCGGGAGACCGTGGGCTGTGCGCTGCCTTTCCAAACTTAAGAGCGTCACCCACAGAGAAGGGATGACGATAGAACCAGCCGTCCAGCATTGGTGTGAGGACCAAGTGAGTGAGGGACACAAAAGGCTGCGCACACAGTGCAGACTCAGTGCGGGTTCACCGTCTCGCCGGTGTTAGTTGCCAGCGTCACCAGCGCTAGAGAACTGTCCTGTGAGTCTTCTCTCTTTGCAGGGCGGGTATGGGGACAGGGCCATGTGCAAATGGAAGACCTGGTAGTCACAGAGGTCAAAACAGAGCTGCTCAAACTGGGCGGGGGCCAGCTCACTCCAGAAGTCCCCAAAGTTCACCCCCGGGGACCCAGGGACTGTGTTAGTCTGTGACTGTTGAAAACATTTTATGTTAAAACAAATGTGAGAATATTACGAAAGGAAACTCCTTTTTTAATGAAGTAAGGTAAAATACAAGTCCTCAGAAGCTCAGCAGGCGACCATCACGACCACCCACCCTGTGTTTGGACCACATCCCACACTGGCCCTCCCCCGGCCCGATGAACACCCGCTGTCCCTGTCCAGAGGCTCTCCTGAGGGTGCAGTGAAGAAGCCTGGACACGCGACGCCTGCCTGGATGTGGACACCGTCTTACGGGAGGCGTGCGACCTGGGTTAGTTCCCACCCTGTACTCCGGAGCCACAACGACGCAAATCAGGCCCACGTTGGCAATTCTGCTCAGTGTCCAAAGAACGTCACGCTGAGGATACCACTCTGTAGGTGTGAAAACCAGTGGGAGCTCACTAGGGCCTCTATTTGGCACAAAGATGTCCTAGGGGCGTGGAGGCTTCCGTATATATCCACCTTCGTTACTCTTTTCTAACAAAACTCCACATGTACTTTCTGGGTCCACTCACACCTGTGTCCCCTGTGACACTTGTTCTCACCAACTCCATACACATCTGCAGCGCCCACCCAGCTCCGAAGGGGTGACGTTGGCATTGACACCCATGTCGTAAAATGGCGTGTGACAGTGTGGCATCAGGGGCTCGAGTTCCGGGTCTTCTTTCTTAAGAGCCGTCTGAGGCACCATTTAATCCTTGAGTCTTAGTGTCTTCACAGTGAAGAGGGGGTAGCAGACGGGAGTGTAAACATCCAGCCCTAGTGTGAGACGCGAGGGGACAGCGGTCCCCTGAGCCCGGGGCACCTGCGGGTGGTGTGATGGAGGAGGTGTGAGTTGGCCCCTCAGATTCTAGCGCTGCTTCCTGGCTCAATGGCTTTTTGGAAAATCACTTAATCTTTACGAGCCTTCGTTTCTGACTTGAAAAATTGGACTTTGGTGTCCTGAGAGCGATGTTATTTACGTGAAGTCCTTAGCAGAGTGCCTGGCACGTGGCGAGTTTAAAAATCATACCTGTAACAGTCGGACTCAATACTGTGTGTCCCGGGATGTGCTTTAGCGTGTGTTTCTTTGTGTTAATAAATGTCTGAGACAAGAACCCAGACCCTCAAACCCAGGACTCGCCACTGACTTCCAGTCCCCCTGACTTCAGAATGAATGAACCGAGGGTGAGTTTCTCCAGATGTCCCGGGGCGGCCCCCAACACCCTGGGTGAAGGCAAACCCTCGGGCTTTGATCTTGGTGCTGTGCCCCCGGCCCCTGGCATTCGGGGCATAGCCTTCTGTCCCTGAAGCAGTTTTGTTTTGTTTTGTTTTGTTTTGGATGCAGCAGCGTGCGGACCGTAAACTTCAGGACAGCTGAATGGGTGTCGGGTAGGTGAGCTGCTCTAGAGGCTGAGAAAAGCCCACCTCGGAGGCCTCTCCCTTCCACATTGTTTATCCTGCGGGGAGAGTCCACCCTGAGGTCTCAGCATGCCTTGTAGTCACTTTGCAGGGCCCATATATTAACGCTGGCGTCTTACAAGTGAGGGAGAGGGAGCAGGCAGGGGCGGAAATCAGGAGATGGGGGAGGGACCAAACAGTCTGCCAACAGCGCGAAGCCAGGGCCTGAGATCCAAACCCAGCCTGTTAGCCACGAAACACGCGCCCCCCGCCCCCGGGCCACACACCCGTCTAGTGGGCCTCAGAAGCCTTGCTTGGCAGTTACACGGTTTCTGATGAATGAAACACGAGGTCATAAAAGTGTTCTTGCTTTTGAAATGCAGTTGAGTAGATAAAAACATGGCCCATGCGGGGCCTCTGGGGAGGCTGAGAGCAGGTCTGGGGGTGGGGGCCCAGGACACGCTCATTAGGTTGACATTGACTTTGCACTTGTCCACACAATGGTCAAGCAAGAGAAAAACAACCCATATCAGAAAAATGTTGATTTAAAATCGGAGGCCGAAACTCCAGACACTGAGCACGTTGTAAGAGTGGGGTCACCAGGCCCTTTCTCCGGCACCGGCGCCGTGGTGGGTTTGATTGACGGCTCGCTATCGCCAACTACTGACGAGTCCGGGAATAGTCCCGCCGTATTTCCTCCGTTCCAGGTACTTACCTCCTCCCGGTTCTTCCACCGCCAATTGGAAAAGGATTCAAATCTCAAAGTTAAAGCCACAGACATTATATCAGGGATGTTTATTATTAGGTGACATTACGTCCGCACTCTGTTGGTCTCCTCTGAGAATATTTAGGTCAAAATAGATCGACTGTTTTATTCCTGTAGTCTTTGTTTTCTGGTAAATTTTCATCAATTCTAGGAGTTAATGACTTGTTCTACTCTTGCATCTGAATTACATCTGCACCTTTCACAGGGTTTCAAGAAGGGATTACAGTTGTGCTATTTCTGGACCAAGATGGGTACTTGGATTATAGGTAATGAAAAAATCCTCACAAAACAATTTTGCTGCGCATGGTCAGAGCTGAGGGAGCCCACCCAGCTGAGGGGGGAATCCATACCCTTCACCACTCCGGAAAACAGACCGAGGCACAAATAACCGAGAGGAAAACATGCTTTCTAACTAACAGGGTGACATTATTCAGTTTCTTTTTTTGAGACCCGTAAGATTTGGAGAAATTTTTTTGTCATGAATTCTGCGCCAAAAAAAAAAAAAAGTCAAAATACTGGCACCCGGCCATCGGAGGGCCACCTGGTGGTCCCATCCGCTCTCAAGGACAAGTCAAGGGGAATGCGTCTCCTGACCACCCAGCCCTGGGACAGGAAAGGCGTGTGTGGACAGCCCTGTGGGGACCAGAGGCTGGGGTGCCAGCGGCTGGGGGGGCAGATGCCGGGGACCAGAGGCCGCGGGAGCCCACCCCGCGCTCCTCGGGCAAAGGGCCGCAGCGCCGGCCCACCCATGGCTAATTAGGACTTCCGCAGTGGCGGGTGGGCAGGCAGGAGGTATTTATTTACTACTCTGCGCTTTACAAAATGCTAACCAAATGCAGTATTTTTATTTCCTGGTGCCTCTCCAATGAAGAACCAACAGCAAGCAGGAAGGGAGGGAGGGGGGTGGGGGGGAGATAGAACAGGAGTCCCACTTATTCCCAAGGAGACTCAGAACCTGGTCCCTTGTTCCGTGCTGCGTCTGTGTGGGTCTGAGTGTGTGCACCTGAGAAAAGGGACACCCTTGTGTGACTTTCTGTGTCACCAAACACTGTCTACTATGAAATCGATCCAAGAAACTGTCCTTACTTCTCTCATACTCTACGTGCCCGAAGGTGCAAGATTCGTGGGGATCAGGGGCAGAAGGCAGGAGGCTGAGAAGTACCACGAGCAACCCCAGCACCTCCCGTGTCCACAGGGTCCCCTTGGGGAAGTTACTACTCTCCCTGAGCCTCGGCTTTCTTGTCTTTAGAATGGGTGCCACGGTGCCATCCCTGCAAGTTATTAAGATAATCACGTGTCATACTTGAAAAGGCCCCAGCTTTAGTAAATGCAGTGAGTGCCAGCAAACCTGCCTGCTGCCTGAAGCAGACCGCCTGCTCTTCCCGACTGGACCTCAAACCCACGGTGGACTCACTTTTGCACACCTGGGCTTCACACACGGTGTGGTAAGGTTTTGTTGTTTCTCACTCCACATTCCGTGCTTCTCACTCGCCTGTTTCCTACAGCCATCCTGCCGAGACCAGCCTGGGTCAGCCCTCCGGCCGCCGGCCGCCATGTGGGGGAAGGCGCCGGCCCAGACCACGGCCCCCAGCCACGCCCGTCTGCGTCGCGACCTGCAGGTCCCAGCGTGACATAGAGGTTTACTCGTGGGTGGCACGGAGGTCTGTGACGAAGCGGGATTCTCGCTACCACCTGTTATTTAATTTGCTTCCATCATGTACTCTGAGATAGTTTCCTGTGTTCGCACATGTGGGTCTGTTCTGTATTTGGCCACGGATGATACGGCAGTGTGCCGCACACTTCCTGACCCACACTTGCTGACACTGACTGTTCATTGCAAGTACTTTTTGTTGTACTTTGGTGAGTGCCGTGGCAGCGGGCCTCCTTAGCCAGGCTGCCGTGTGCACACGTGTGAGCGTCTGTCCAGGACCCCTGAGGAAAAGGAGAAATTCCCTGTCAATAGATATTCGTACTTTGTCATATCTTGGCCGTCGGCTAAGGGGGCACCTCTGACGTGAACACCGTTCTGAGACAGACGCAGCGATTGCACAGCAGCCGAGAATATACCGAAACTGCTGCCGTTCTTTTGCATCTGGTGAGGTCTGCCTTACGGTCTGTCTCAGTGTCTGTTCCGAGTGTGCTGAGAACTGCACCGTTTACTGTCTCTGGTGGAAATTCCCGTCCACGCTGGTCACTCCTTCTGTATACATTGTTGAGTCCTCATGATTTCGTGCTTATTTTCTTTCCGGTTGTTCTATCAGTTGTTGAGGTGGGTGTTAAAGTCTTCAACGATAACCGTGGATTTTTCTATTTCTGATTTCAGTTATAAAATTCACTGGAAGTAACCTGCAGCTTGGTGCGTGAGGCACGCACGGGTGGGTTGCTGCGTCTGCTTTACGGACTGGCGGTGTCATCGTCACCCTGCTCCGTCTCTGGGCGTCCTGTCTCCTCCGGCGTCAACTCTGTCTGACAATGTGCCACACTGACCTTCTGATTCAGGTTCCCACGACACGCTTTCTCCACCCTTTTACCTTCAACGTACCTACCTGACCGCATTTAAAATGAGTTTCCTACCGGCAGCGTGGCGTTGGCTCATGCTTTCAACCCGCCTCGTCCGACTCAGGGTGTGGGTTTGTGTCGTTACAGCTGACCTGGAAGGCCCTTGTCGATAGGCGAGGACTCGGGGCTGCCGTTTCGTTCTTCTTGTTCGTTTTCTCTCTGTTCTCTTTTTATTTCCCTGTTTTTCTTCTTCCTGCCTTCCCATGAGCTACTTATTGATTTAATTTTACTTTTGCTTCTTTGTGGTGTTTCTAAGTCGATGTGTCTGTAGGGCTGTGTCGCTGGTGTTCTGGGTTTTCCCTTACACAACCGACCTCTGCTGTCCGTTGTTTTTGACATTTTCTCTTTCACATGGAGAACGAAAAAGGGTCTCCCCTTCCCTCTCTCACGCTCCTGAGAACATGTGTGACATAACTGTCATGGAAGCCTTCTCTACATGTATTTAAAACCATGTCCAGAGGCGGGCACAAATAATTACAAAGCAGCCCAATCAACTGGAATACGCTCGGCGAACCACCCTGCACGTACCCTCCGCAGGGTCCGTCGCCCGGGAAGGAGAGCCCAGTTCTGCCGCTGAGACCGTTACAATTGACCAGGAAGACGAACGGCCAGCTCCATCCAAGTTCAATCTCAGAGCGTGAGACAGGGATTCCTTCTGTCGGCTTTGTAAGTGTCTCCCTGGCCCTGGGGCCTCACCGCCACCTTGGGTTCGCCCTAGTCTCTTTCTGGTTTTCCCTCCAACCCAGTGCTCCAGACCCCCAGCTGGACCCAGCTTCACTGGGGACGTCCTGTGGTAAATTCCAACAGTGTTCCAGAAGTGACCTGGGCCACCACCACAGAGGGGACGCGTTTGGGGGGCAGGACCCTTCATCTCCGCACCGTCAGGCAGGGGCTCAGGGAAGCCGCCCACAGCCGCGGAGGGAGTATGTGCAGGTGTGGCCAGGCCTGTGTTCTGTCTTTTACCCTTAATTACAGGAGGTAATTTTCCCATTTCTATTGACTATTTTGCTGAACCTGCTGAAGAGCTCTATGCCCCAGACGACTTTCTGCGGTGGTTAGTGTATGCCACACTCGGGGCTGATCACTTTGTATGGGCACCGCAGCTAAGGATACAATAAACAGAGAAGAGATCTGTTACTGTCACTTCCACTCTGCGGGTGAGGCAGCTGCGATGCAGGTCTCATGGGTATGAGACCCAAGACCACACGGTGCGTCCAGCTGATGTGCCCAGAGCAGAAATGGGGTGGCTATGGCAGATCCCTGGGGGCCAAAGCCCTGCGTTCTCCAGCCTCTTAGAAGGGAGAACCCCTGGGAGTCGACAGACCTCCAGGCCCTGGATTGCTCCAGGCGAGGGCTCTGATTCTGCATGGAAGTCTCTGGGCACAGGAGCGAGTGGGCGGCAGGGAACGAAGCGCCCAGCACGGGAAGACTTGGCCTTGAGCTGCGTGGTCCTGGACCTGGGCTGCCGTGCGCAGCCCAGGGCAATTGTCCGAGGACGAGCGAGGCCCGGTGCTGGCCCGGTGTCCAGCCCCATCCCCACGGCCCTGCTCCTGGATGACCACACTGTTTTCCAGCCTCCCCCTCCCCCGCCGCAACCGCACCCCCACTCCGGGTCTGGAGGCCAAGGACAGGTGCCTCGGCCCAGCGTCCGCACACAGCCCACACTTCCCTTGTCACTGCCATGTCTGCTGGCATGCAAGGACATGGGCCTCCGCCCCCTGCTGTCCTGTCAAACGCAAGTGCTTCTGGGGTCCTTCCTCTGAACCCAGCTCCTTTTGAACAGAAACGACAAAGGCTCCATCCCTTCCATCACACAGAGGCTCCAGGGAGTGGGAACAGAAGTAATGCTTTAATCCGAGCGTCCTCTGCACGAGCCCGCGGCTGGGTGTTCTCGGAACAGTGGGAGGGCGAACACATGCATATAACGGACGGTCACTGCAGACTGCGGGAAACGCAGCTGAGCCCATGAGCGGGGGGCGGGCTGCCGATGTCCTCCCCATGTCCCCGAGGCTGGCTCTTCAGACAGGGGCACTCCACAGTCACCTGCTCTGCGTTCTCTGCGCTGTCCAGAAAAGAAGCTGCCTGACTCCACAGCAGGACAGCTGGAAGGCCTCTTTGTCACCGCCTTCCAGGGACAGAGTCGCTGGCGGTGCCACCGAGGACAGGCCTTTGACGTTCTCCACAGGGGCCCAGGCTCCACACCTCCACAGGCCCTGCTGCGAGGTGCCGCAGCAAACTGCCTCGTGCAAATCTTTCTGCCAGGGCTTGTTTGTGCCTGCTGGGTGCCTCCCACTCAGCGGGGTCCCTCCTGTTCCTAGAAGCTGTGGATTAAAAATTCTGCCAAGTGAGAACACAGGCTGCCCCGCCAGGTCCCAAGACAGCCTGCAATGATATACCGCTTCTGTCCCCACTGCCCCTTGCCTCCCTGCTCCCGCCCCACAAACTGAATCACACTTGGAAGCCAAGTGCAGCAGAGGGCAGAGGAGGCTGGGGCTAGGTCTTCCCAGGGACCGAGATCCCTGCGTGTGTAAGCAGCCCCGGCTCCCCAGTCAGGGTCAGCACGGACCTTCCGCGGGGCCCCGACAGGTACATTCACCTTCCTGGTCAACAAAACGACTTCGGTCTGTCTCCTCAGGGGGCCTGAGTCTTCACGCCCAGCCCGTGCATCCATGGGTTCGTTCATTCTCAACGACGGAGAGCCCGCTGGGTGCAGGCACTGTTGCCCCCCACCCCGCCACACACATTCCTGAACCAAACTGCCAACATGGCACCAAATCCCCGACCCCGTGGAGGGCGTGTTCTAACCGTGGGAGACCGAGGATCAGTAATACGTGGGATATGAAAGCAGTGAGCCATGCGGCATCTGCAGAGCCGTGAGGGCTGTGGTTTAGAGAGAGAGAGAGACTGGGAAAGTGTGCAAGAAAGGGGCCTGGAGGCGGGGAGAATGGGTGGTGCTGCCCGCGGGCTCTGAAGGCTGCTGTGCCTTTGGTTCCCCCCCAAGGAAGAGTGCATTTGGTCCGTGAAGGCCCAGGGGACGCCGGGAGTGAGACGGTGAGAAGTCCCACCTAGGAGATCAAGCTGCTTCCCACGATGGAAAAAAGAAAATGCAAAACCGAAGGAAGCCAGCAAACGAACACGCACACCGCCCGCGACAAGGACTGGATTATTTCTGCAATCCCAAACAGCGCCTCTCTGCCTCGTGCCTTTTCCGCCCGGTCCTGGCCGCGCCCAGCACAGCGTGAAAGGGAGGAAGAGTTGGAAGTGACCGTTCATGCTTCGGCTCTGGCCACGGAGGAAGCACATTTGGTGTTTCCCCTTCGAGCACGCAGGACGCAGGCGCACGTGTTGGCTGGTGCTGCCTCGCAGACTGAAGGTGTGGCTGCGTCCTGGGTGACTGGGATGTTCTTGCTGGGGGAGAATCATTTTCCTGCGCTTTCCTGCAGTTACTGAGACAATCACATTTACACTCTCATTGTTTATTCTAATGAAGTGGCGAATGGCAATTAGTGATTTTTTGTAATGATTCACTTACCTTGCACTTGTGTGACATAAACGTCGCGTGTCTATTTGCTGATATTAAATTAAGGGTCGGGGGACATACGTTTTGTAGCAGATTTCGTCATTGATGTCTGTCTGTAAGGTCATGTTAAAGGTTTTTGTGTCAGATTTAGCCTGGCTCCATCGCGTGGACTAGAGGGAGGTTTCCCTTCCTCCTTCCAGCCTTTCTGGAAGGTTAATATCACCAAATCCACCTTAAACGTTTGACAGGCTGCAACGGTGAAACTTTCATGCCTGACGCCATCTTTGCAGGAAAAAGTTTTCTTTCCTAATGTAAATTTTCTGGTCCAATAAGTATAGGGCTATTCCAATTTTATTTTTTCTTCTGTCAGTTTTGGTTAATCGTTTTATGAATGTGGAGGCAGAAGTTGTTGAGTTTATTGATAAACGTTATCCATGATACTGCATAACCATCTTTTACATTTCTATGGGATACGCGGTGATGCTTTCTTTTTTACTCCTGATAGTGGTAATCTTCCTTTCCCTTATTTTTTTTTCCTGGAGGATTTTTACTTGATCAATTTTCATATTTAATTTTTGAATTTCTTAATTTTCTCCATTTTTATTGCTTAACTGTATTTTATTGATCTTGTTCTTATTTTTATTGTTGTCTTTCTTTTACTTCTTCTGTGTTTAAATTGCTCTTATTTAGATGGAAACATAAATTGCCAATTTTTAAGCTGATGCTTGTCTTTTCTAATATAAACGTATACATCTATGAACTTCCCTCAAAGTACTTCTTTAGCCACATTCCACTGGTTTTGCCACATCATATTTTTATTGTAATTATGTTAGAGTAGATTCTCATTCTCCTGGGCTTTCCTTTTTAATCCACATTGTGGATTATTTAATGTTCATATACTGAAAGATTTCCTAGGTCTCCTATTACAATTGAATCCCAATTTTATTTCATTATGGAGCAGGGATTTTCAAATCTAAACAGTTACTAACCTTTTTATCTTGTTCTCTAAATCACTGAGAGTGAAGCGAACTGTAAATCCCAAACCCACGTGTTTAAAGAAGGCGTACTCTTCAGGAGTGAGATTGCAGCCCTCAGAAGAAGTGCCCCAGGAAGCCAAGTGACCGCCCCCTAACCCTAACTCTGCCCCGCACAGACCAGAGGCCCAAAGCCCCCGAACTCGGCCTCTTTGGGGCTGCATTCCAGGGCACTCAAGTCATTATGAAAACTTTTTGTCCAGAATTCCCCATCCTCACCCCAGCTCTGACCTTTGGAAGAAGACCGGCCTGCACGCGCCAGGATTGAGGACGGACATTCTGATGGCACCTCGGGCTGCCTTGCGTCCACTCTGCAAACTGAAGTTCGCCCTGGTGGCTTCAGAATGACCTGCCGCACTGGAAATGCAGAAGGTTGGGCCGAACACCACGTAAGCGAAGGCTGGGCGTTTCCTGGGACTGATGAATGACTAATGAATAGTTAACAAAGTTACTGACGGCTTTGTGTGGTTGAGCATGTATAAATGTGGTGTGATTATTCACTTTTCAAGTCCACTTGTGCAGTTCAGTTTTTAAAGTAACCTCAGGTGATTTTTCTTCTAAGTCTCCATGTAGAACCCCCCAAATGTATTTCTTTAATATAAATGTCTCCTAATCCTTTCTAGGTAACTTTCAGGTATAAAATATAATCTCGTATTTTAACCCCAGGGAACCTGAACATATAGCATTTGAAATAATAGAAGTTTTAAGTTGGAAAGAACTTCTAAAAAGGTGCCTATGTACCCCCACTTAATTCTTCAGAAAGAGAAAGGGTTTATTGAGTGATTTGAGATTTCACAGAAAGTAAATATAGAGCCAGGATTATATTTCCTTTTACTTAGTTCGAATTCTTTCCTGAAATCCAGACTCCCATTTCAAAAGGCTGCCCGATAATGCAATGGAAATTTCTCTTCCCTGATGCGTACGCTTCACAATTCCCCTGGCACACGATTGCGTTCACCCAGTTTTCCTGGGAGGCCGTCAACATCCAAAAAATGACCAAAAATCAAAAAGTCGGCGTTAACATGCAGCCGGAGCCCATAAGTAGGTGGATGACCGCCCTGCTGCCCTTCAGGGGGATGCTCCCTGACCCTCCAGCTTCACGGGTGCATGGCAGTGTCTCCTGGTGAAATGGAACCCCTCGTGGAAGGAGATCCGTGGCTGTAGGTCTCGCTCTCCTCATCACCAAGGGGTTTCTTGACTGCTCTTGACTCACCAGCGGTGCCAACGGCCCAGGGGAGGTGCCGGCCAGGCAGACCACAGTGGACAGAGGTGGGGGGGGTGCCCCCATGGGAACCTCCATGGCGGCTGGACCCGGAAGACAGAATACAGCTGCGTTGGGGAGGTCACGCTGGAGCAGAGGCGGGAGGTGCAAACCTGGTGTCAGGCTCACACAATGAGCAACAGGGGGAACTAGGAAGAGACAAGAGTTTTGGGGGGCGAAAGTGGGGAGCCCGAGGACTTTTTATCAGGTGGGGTCAGTGAGACCGAATCTCCCTCTTCTTGGAGGCCATACATATGTATGCAAACGGGCAACCACGGTCCCACTGGATGGGACGTCAAGCCCCCAGCTGGCCCTTCCCAACGCCTCCACTCACCCTTATGCTGGTCTCGTGCCTGGCACACAGGGCTCCTGTTTATCAAGATTTTGAGTTATAAGTGCTTAATGTATAATTCATCTGTCCTCAAACATGACAAAATTTATATTCCTTAAAGCACAATGTCATGACTTACTGCCACTCCTGCAAAATTCAACATAGACCTTACATCTGCTATCATAAAATTATCCCACTAGTAAGGACCCTTAGCGATTGTTGACTAGATTCCCATTCTTTGTGCTCTCAACAGACAGACCGAGGCCCCCACACATCATATAGTTTCCCCAAACCCCACCTGTGAGAAGCACGGTGGGGAACCTCCTGTGAGTGGGGAGGGCCTGCCTAGCAGGACCCCTCAAGGCAACTTACACCAGCGCGGCCTTGATGAGGGGTAGATGTGACTAACAAGCTCCTTTGATAAGAAAGTCACTCAAATGCTTCTCAAAAACCCAAGGGCCGAGGCTTATATGAATCTGAGGTTATTTTTCTTTATATAGTACTCACAACTTCTTAAATATTACGAAGTCTTACTAAATTCTTTTTCAATAAATCAATTCTTCCATTCTCAAAGATATCATTATGCGGTAAGACATCAGAGATTAAAAAAAATTTCTTCTTCTTCATAAAACCTGCTTCAGAGAATCGCATGTTGTGTACTTGTTTGCTTTTTTCCTAAATTATTCTATCAAAAAACCACAAACTTTTCTGATGCTGAAACATAAGGTTAAAAAAGTGTCTTTTATAATTATGTTGGGTTTTATCCAGTTAATTCAAATGCTATTTCATTCCAGAAAAACTAATACAAGCTTATCAAAGGCTACTTATGCCAATCTTTTCTGAGCTAGAAATAGATTTCTTAGTTAAAAAGACAGTTGACGCCATCTGAAAATCCAGGGTGTATTTTCAACAAATGCAGCTGAAACTATTGGCTATCCACATGCAAACGGTTAATCCAGACACAGGCCCTGCATGTTTCCCCAGAACTAACTTAAAACCAGCCACAGAACTAAACGTAAAACACAAAACTGTACAACTCCAAGCAGATGACAGAGGAGAAAGTCTAAAGGAACTTGGGTGTGGGGACGACCTTCTAGGGACAGAACCACGAGAAAAGGAGGGACAAGCTGCGGTTCATCAGAATTAAAAAGCTCTGCTCTTTATAGTGGTTCCTGAAAACCCTTCTCCCCACAATCCCCTCCCCCTCCCTCTGGCTATTGTTAGATTGTTCTGCATTTCAGTATCTCTGGTTATGTTTTTCTTGCTTTTTTTCTTTTGTTGATTACGTTCCAGTTAAAGGTGAGTAATTTTTAAAAACAGAAAAAAATAAAACAATTCTCAAAAAAAAAAGAAAAAAAGCTCTGCACTGCGGCAGGGTTGTCGAAAGAACAAAGCGAGAGACGCAGTGCGGGCTGGAGAAAATATTCGCCCTGGACGCATCTGACAGAGGACTGTGACCCAAAGTACACAGAGAACTTTTAAAACCCGACAGTAAGGGAACAGCCCTGTTAGGAAACGAACCACAGAAAGATCTTAACGCGCACCTTGCTGGAGAAGATACACGGGTGGCAAAGAGCACATGAAAATTTGTCCAGCATCCACTTCGTTGAAGAATCACCAGTGAAAACCACACGGAGACACCACTAGAAACCTGTTGCAACAGCTGAAATCTGGAACAGCGGTACCAGCGAGCGTTGCCAAGGGTCCCAAGCGGCAGACCCTCACCCGCTGCTCCTGCTGGGTGGGCAAACTGTGCCGCCAGCTCGGAAAAAAGTTTGCTGGTTTTTACAAAACTAAAAACACTCCTAGCATGAAGGATCTAGCAATTGTACTCCTTAGTATTTGCCCCAATGAACTGAAAACGTATGTTCCACCCAAAACCTACAAACATATGTTTATAGTATATTTATTAATAATCGCCAACACTTGAAAGCAACCAAGACGTCCTTCACTCGGTGAATGGGTGACTGCTGAGGTCCAGCCAGACACTATGCCACGCGAGACACGGACGGAACTTAACCGCACATACCAAAGTGAAAGAAGGCCACCTCGAGAAGGCTGCACCCTGTGTGATTCCAAGGAGGTGACGTTCTGGAAAAGGCAAGGCCACCGAGACTGAGGAAAAAACCAGTGGTTGCCCGGGGGTGGGATAAGGGCAGGGGAAGAGGGCTGGATGGAGCAGAGAACAGTTTTAGGGCAATGAAAATACGCCGTATGCTGTGATGATAATAATTAATACCTGTCATCATCCACTCGTCCAAACCCACAGAGGGTAGATCATGAGAGCGAGCCCCAATAAATATGAGGGACTCCGGGGGACACCGACGTGGCACTGCAGGTTCCTCAGCCATCACTGACGGCCCCCCTGGTGAGGGAAGGGGTAATGGGGCAGGTCCCGCCTGTGCGGGGGCAGGGAAGCATGGGAAACCTCCGTGTTCAGTATTGCTGTGCTTCTAATGTTGCTGAAAACACAAAGTTTGTTTAAAAAAAAGAAGGCTAGGGGTGAGTTGAAGACCTAAGTGCCCTGTGATGGCACTTTCCTTGCTTTTCAGAAAACCCAGCTTTCACTAAAGAAATAAACTGGCTATACCAAAAACAAAACAAAAAAAAACCCCAATAAAGTTAACCTCAATCTACACAAACGACACTTCCCCTATTTCACTGAATCTTAATAGCAAAAGTTTCACATTTTAACGGCTCTTAAATCCGAAGGCGTCCTACAGTGAATGGCCGTTCACCATCCCATGTGGCCTTCTTCCTTTGTGGGCCCTGCTGAGCCACACGGTCACGGTGCTTCTGGAGGAGCGTCCGCCTGTCTTTTCAGCGGGGGCCAGCCCCTGCATGTAGGGGAAGGAGCGAGTGAACAAGAAACACCCGTTTTCTGCGAAGGAAAGAGGAGAGCTGGACTGCAGGCCGGGTCGCCGGGCTCAGAGCGAAAGATTCCGCAGGTGAAACGCGCCCAGATTCGCGGGTTTCGGGCCTTGCAGGCTAGTGACGGGCTGCAAAGGCAACATTTACCAGGTTCCCCAGGCTCAGGCCATCGGTCCTGTGTCGTGTCTGTTCTCACAGTCTCTGGGTGGTGGTTCCGGCTGCAGACAGAGGTGCGGAGGACCTTCAGGTGTGAGCCGAGGACATTCTGGTTTTCTCCATACGGCCCCAGGAGACTGCGTTCCACAACAAACCCCACGCATTTTCGTCATCACGGAGGGGTCGGCTCCCTGAGTCTGCCCCCAGTACTCAGACCCTGCACCTTAACCGCACTTCCTGCTCTGCGCCCCCCCCCTCCCCCGACCCGGGCCTGCCCCTCCGATGCCAGCAGCCAGTCCCTGGACCAGGAGGAAATGAGGGCCGGTTTTACGAATGTTGCAAACGACCACTTATCAAGTGGCATCTAATGAGTTCGTCCCTGACGGGCACAGGATTGAGGAGATCTGTCACAGCTGAGCTCCACGCTGGCATTGGACAGTTCCCTTTGTCACAGGTTGGGGAGGACAGGAGTCCTCTCCACGCAGCTCTAACCGCAGTGAGGGGTCTGCTGTCACTGCGCCCCTTCAGCTCCAAGGACAGGCCGTCAAACTGTCTGTGAAAGCAGGAAGTCCAGAGGACGGGCCAGCGTGGGAAAAGTAGGTCTTGCTCCTCCTTTCCTTTCTGTGCCTCCTTTTCACTCTTCTCCAAGGCCAGAGTGACAGGCGCTGGGGACAGAGGACCTGCGATAGCCACCAGAACCAAGGTGACCAGGACGCAGCCCCAACTCTGCGATTCCGCTCAGTCATTTCTTCTTGCGAACGAGACACTGTAGAGAACGCATCGCCACTGCACCCCTGGTGGAACCGCTTTGCCCCATGATTGTGTTCATTTGCAGTGAGTCTCCGTGACTGTCCGCCGTGCCGTGCCTCCGCTGTTCTTTCACTCTTATTTGTGTTCATTCCCACACCCGGTCTTGGTCGCTGTGTCTAAGTGTGTGCTGGTGAGGCAGCAAGGAGCGGATGCCAGGCACGCCGTCTAGCCCGACAATGCCCCCCTGAAATTTCAGGCCATCATCCAGGTTTTGCAGCTTTCCCTTCCGCCAGGCCTGTGCCCAAACTGAGTAAGAGCCCGCCGGCCACACACAGACGGGGAGAAGTGCGTGAGTGGGGCAGACAGTGGAGGGACGAATTCCTTTGTGGGGCTGGTGCCGATCCAGAGAACGGGTGAGTGGGGCCCCCAAACACCCGAGTCCCGGAGGGCTCACAGACGGGGGTGTCAGCGGCAGGACGTGCGAAATCATACAGAGGGCTTCCGGTCATGGGCCCTGTGGATCGGCCCGGAGTGACAGTCATTCAGGTCAGGAGGTCAGCCTGGCACCTGCCAGCCTGATTTCAGGAGTGCATGCTGGGGGTTGGTCCTTACTGGGCTCAGAGGCTGAAGCCCAGCGTGAGACAGGATGAGGTCTCTGGTTTAAGAGGACCCTGCCCTGGGACCGCTGGTCAAGGACCAGCCATTGTTTCCTGTGGCAGCAGGGAGTGGTGGTCAGTCCAGGCTTGGGGGGCGGAGCAGGCTGTAAAGAAACTGAATGTCTTAAATCAAAATCATTCATTAAATCGGGACCCTTAGTTTTACACCTTCTATATCTCTCCCAGATATGTCTCTACTTTGGGGGACAACCAGCCAGGTTTAGGGAGTTTCTGGGCCCTTCTTTGTCCCTCATCTTCAGGACCTTCTCGTTATTTTCCTGACTGGTCCCTGTCCCCCACTCGCCCCAGAGGACGCAGCCTCAGACCAGCAGAGGTGCAGGCGCTTCCCATCCGTTCTTACCGACTGTGCCACCTCCACTGATGCCATCAGCAGGCGCAGGTCCCCCCTCTGCTTGGAATCACACCCCTGGCAACGACTCTGCAGTGGTCTTCGGTGCAGCCGCCCCTTCTTCCTCATGCCCCCCCAAATCACCACTACCCCAGTATAGCTAGAGTTGGGAATAACCCCAGCCACTAAGGCCATAGACTGCCTTGATTTTACCAAAATTGTAGCACTTTTCTAGGAATACACATTCATCACATTGGTGCTTTTCTTAAAATTTCGAGAACCCTGAACTTGAAACCAATTTGTTTCGTTTAAACTCGTTTTGAGGGGAGAAGGTTTGCCAATACTTTTGCTCTACAATAGCCAGAGCTCCTGCCTCCATTAGATCAAGCGATTTTATAGCCTCGATTTCCCACTCTGGTTCCACCTGCCTCTGTCCTGTTTTCTCTGCAGATGGTCAGCCCATGAGATGTGAACCCCTTTGTGTTGATGTTCACACCTATCCCAGCTCTTTGCACACTCCCCTCACCTGAACCGACTGGCTGCCACAATCAAACCGTCCCATTAAACATATTTCCATTGGAAACAGAATGGAAGAACAGAGTAACTCAAAATGATCATTGAGAAATATCTCACTGCAGTTCGTCCTTTTTTTGATTCATCAAAAAGGGAGACGGCACCATTGTCACCTGCCCCAGTGAGGGAGAAGTGGCTGATTAAAGGTGACCCACGTGCCTGCCACAACGAAAGGGAACCGCTGAGCCCAGAGCACCCAGCGAAGGGCAGTGACCGCAGTCCCCCCGCCCCCATCCAGGCTGAGGGGATGTTACCAGTTCCCAGCGGCGTGGCTGGCACCGCACTGCGACCTGCAAACTGCTGCGTGCAGAGCGGCGGCGTAAGTTTTAGAACCTGGACAGCAGCTTGCGAAATGCGGCACCTGATGGACCAATTTCCAGGTCAAAGTGGGACCCGGGGCCCGCCCTCCGGGTGGACCGCGTGACTGTTTACTTTGTAGTGGAGTCTGGGTTCTCTCTCCCAGATGTTCATAAGGCCCACCCTCGCTTCTCTCCACCGAGGCTATTTATAAAAACGTCCCTCTGTGTGCCCTATCTAATCTCCAGCAAGATAGATGCTGGATTCTTTAGCTCTTTTTATCTTTTCATAAATAATCATTCATCACACTCTGCTTTAGTTTTCAGCACAGAAATGATTCAGTAGAATTTATACACAAGTCCTCGGAAGAAAGCATTTGGAGGGGGAAAAATGCCTTTCATTTTAACCTCATTTTCCCCAGTGACATTGGTAAAAATGAAATGGAATAAAATACAAAGAAAAGTCAAACCAACTAAGTAAACAAAGCCCTAACAGAGCTGGGGGCGACCTGTCGGGCAGCAGGTTTAGTTAGTGGTCTCCAGGTGGGGACCCTCTGGCACTCAGTCTGCCGGCCTTCCAGGAGTCAAAGATTGTGCAGGTCTCGTTAGTGAAGCAATGCCAGGGAGTGTGTGAGTGAGCCTGTATAAATCCGCATATTTTATTATATTTACAGAAACCACAGAGATACAGTATTAAGTAACGATAGTAGCGATGGAGTTTATTATTTTAAAATAATAACAAGTACCATAATGTTAATTCCCTTTACAGCCTTGCTTATTTAAAAATGTTTAGAAACCTTTTTTCCACAATTATCATTTCACCCTAAAAATTGCTTTGCATTGATTTAAATCACATCCCTTGTTGAATAGATTGTTTTGATCTCTTTGACGGGCGCTCCAGTTTCTGCTTTTAAAAACTCTTTCTAGCCTTTTGGTCATCGGTGCTGGTTGTCACCATAACCCCAGGGACCGGGGCTGTCAGAGGTGAGACGGGGTTTGCAAAGCTCTTATCTAATCGCCTGTGTTGCTTCAGCAGATCGGTCTTCGCCCTTCCTGGGGTGCGTGGCCCTTCCTGGGGTGCGTGGCCCCTTCTGGGGTGCGTGGCCCTTCCTGGGGTGCGTGGCCCTTTCTGGGGTGCATGTTCCTTCCTGGGATGCGTGGCCCCTCCTGGGGTGCGTGGCCCTTCCTGGGGTGCGTGGCCCTGGTCAGGGAAGACAAGCCCCTGCCCAAGCACAGCCTCCCCTGGTCGCACGACTCGGGGCCAGGGGATAGTCCTCCTGGATGTTTTTTCATGCCTTTACTTCTCCCAACACTGCTTTGTCAAAACCTCTTCTCTGTTTCTAGTTCCCAGGAGAAAAAGCTTATCTTTCATTTCTAAGTCCAACTCGAGTTTTTTATTCTGGTTTTTTTTTTTTGGTTTTTGTTTTTGTCTTTCCAAAAATCATTAAAAAGTTGGAACTCACAATTTGTACCATTTGTGCATATGGTAAGCAAAATCCCTTGGTTGCTTAAATAGTATACAAAAATAAATCCTGTGCAATAAATTTGGTAACTTGGCTTACTATTGATTGAAAAGGGATTACTTTAGACACAAGCAAAGAATATAAGGGCACCAAAATTCCAAGGACTGCTAATAGTGATATCATTACTATTTTATAAAAAGTTGCATTTTCCGTACATTTAAATGCTTTTCTCCTCTTCATTAATCTCTCTAGAACTCTCATAAATAGAGCACGAATGTTGGACATGCCTTTCATTTAAAGTGCACTTAAATTTACATCTAGTTCTGGCTTCCCTTGAAATTTAACTATCAAGTTGCTCGTGAACCCTTGTTTGCTCAGCCAGAATCCCACACCCATCCAGCAGCCATTTCAGAACGGAATGTCTCACACACGTAACGAACCGCGCAGACTCTGCAGGCTGAGAAGGGGTGGATGCTCTCTAGTCTGCGCCCCCAGTGGTACCACTCCAAGAGAGACCATGTGACTGGCCCAAGGTCACGTGCCAGTTAACCTGGAACATGCCGGAACCTGGTGGTGCAGCCCTGGCTCCAAGGCTGCACCCTGTGAGTTTTGGTCCTGGTTTGGGGTTTGTGCAGACTCGGGGGTGCCCTGGAAAGACACCAGACCTTCAGAAATTGGGATGACCTCCACTGCATCACATGTT
Source organism: Micronycteris hirsuta (assembly GCA_004026765.1). Lineage (NCBI taxonomy): Eukaryota > Metazoa > Chordata > Mammalia > Chiroptera > Phyllostomidae > Micronycteris > Micronycteris hirsuta. The sequence continues at coordinate 97,338 of PVJI01003798.1, read as the reverse complement.
CAAAGGGCAAACAGCAGAAGATATCGGTGAACTTTGCTTTGGAAACAACACAAGGAAGGGCCTGTACCGTTTTATCCAGCACTCACACACCATGCTTCCTCCGAGGGCTGCAGAACTTCCGCTGGTGGTAACACACCAATAGTGACGTTTAGAGAAAGAGGAATGTGTCCAGGTTTCCTCACTATATTGGCAGGAGGCACCTTTGTCCAGGAGTGGGTCTCAAGGCGTGCTCATCCGCCACAGCCCTTGCCTCTAAAGAGGATTGTCACTTGCGAAGTCACTGTCTTACACAGAGTCACAAGAATTCCATTGTTCTGTCGCTTACTTACACCTCATTCTCGTTCTTTCTTTCCTTTGTAGCATTTCCCTCCAAGAAATCCTCTGTGTGAGACTAGCGGGCTGGCGTGGGAGACCTGAGACTGTTCCACGGTCGAAGACAAGTGCTCTGTGTGGCCCACGTCACAGTTTCCACGCTTCCCTGACGTCCTGCTGCGACCTGCTCTGACCCCTGGGGCCGCCATCTCTCCATGCCGTCCTCGTACGCCTGAGCTGAGCCGTCAGCCTTGCGACAGACCCTGGTCTTGCATCACCTGCCTCCCGGGTGGCTGACGTCGCCCTGTGCCTTGCTTCCCCTCCTTTACCAGCCCGTTCTCACAACGGAAGCATGCTTTTCCCGCATCTTTGCATCTAGAGTCTAATGCAGCTCTGATTTCAGATGTGAGCACAGGCGAGCACTTCCAGGCTCCTTTTCCCTGCCGACCGGCTGACTGAGTGGTCACGGGCTCACACAGTACCCCAGGGGACGCTGGTATCACAAACTTTCTCACTGCGTCGTGTTTAATAACTTATTTGTTGGTCTTTCCACTAAATGGCCTAAATAATTATACATGATTTTATATCCATAGTCCCCTCCTTTTTTAAAAAACTGGGAGCAGGAAAGAAACGATCGCTTAAAACCAGCCAAAAAAAAAAAAAAAAACGCCCCTAAACATGAGCAGGACCACTCTACCTTGCTAGTTCCACACTGTTCCAGAAGGCCGGGACACAGTACTTGTTGTTTAGGGGAACGGGCTCCTCCTAACCCTGCCTCCCGTGGCCCATTTTCCTGAAGGAGGGAGACGGACCATGTGGGGCCATTCCACGTGAGCCAAGGGACTCTCATCCCGGGAATATATTGGCTTCAGCTCAGAGGATCTCCAGCAGAGCTGAAAAAATGTTGCAACTTTATACACTTGGCTCATTAAGAGACTTTAAAAAATAAGACTCTTCCATAGAAATTCCAAAACTTGTGAGCGTAGGAGTCCCCTGGGACTTTTATTTTGAGCTGAGCTCCAACTCAGCAATGTTCACAAGGCTCCTGAAACAAATGCTCTTTCTAGTCCACACCCTGAATTTCACAGAATTAGACACTTCTCTTCCAGGAAGATGCGACACCCATCACATCCCGGTCTCAGAAACACGTCCAGTCGAGTGTGTCATTTCTATTAGATGTCATTGCAGCTCTTTCCGTTGCTTCTCCACGAGCCAGAGCTTCATAGCGACTTTTGCAGAATCTCGCCAGCTCGTGCTTTGTCTGCGTGGCTGTGCTATAGTAAAGCTGTGCTGTAATGGAGTGAAACTCCCAGTGAATCCGGGCTGGCACAATAGCGAGGCATCGATGTGCGTTCTGTACTCTCTGGCTTGCTTACACTTTAGGGAAACTCCACACTCACAGAACGTTCCATTCGAATACAGCCAGGCCCCGCTTACTGATGGCGGGGGGGGGGGGTGCCTTCTGACAAATGTGTCATTAAGTGCTCCCTCCCACTGATGGGCAAGCATCATATTGTTCACACGGAAACCTGGATGGTCTGGTACTATACACGGGCTCCTGTATGTAACTATACGGGACCACCACAGTACAGACGGTATGTTGTCAACCAAAACGTCGCTCTGCAGCGGGTGGCTCTATTGGGCAGAAAACGAGCCAGGGCGAAGGAATTGTCTTCTGCAATGGTTCTGCTTTGTCAGTGGAAAAGGAAGCCTGCGGAGGAAGTCATTCATCTGTGGCCACCCAGCCAGGCCGTGGCAGAGCAGGAAGCCCAATCCTGGCTCTCGGGAAAAGCCAAATCCTCAGGAAAAACCGCGGGTCACATGTGTGCAGAGAGGGGGTTCTGCCATCAGTAATTTCAAAACTTTCACGACCACAGAAAGATTACTTTTATTCGAAGATGTTTGAAGCTGGACCCATGCGTTACTCTACAAAATGTCATTTCAGCCCTGCCGTGTCTCCAGTAGGAGCTCAAATGAAGAAAACAAGCCGGCGCTGGACACCTGCGCACTCCACACGGCCGCGGGCGCTGAGCCGGCGAGGCCTGACCAGCACGTGGCCCCAGTGTCTGTGCCTCCTCCTTAAAACCCCTTCAGTCTCCTCACCGTTTCTTTCTTTTTCTTCACCTCCTTCTTTCCGGTGACTTCCCTTCATTTCTTCTCCCAGGAATGATGACCATAATTACTGCTGTAATGTCAGCCACCGTGGCCAAATGCTCGCCCTGTGCCAGACTCTGTCTCACAGGCTTCAGGAGCGTTGGCTCACGTAACCCTCACAATACACTTAGAGACCCTTTGAGGGTCATTTCGGCCGACTGTATATTCGACTTCTAATGGGAGTCGTGTAGAAGCCACTGGCTCGCCCCAAGCCACGCGAGCGAGCCAAGGAGCTGGGCCTCGCCCCCAACAGCCTGATTCCGGAGCCTGGTCTCATAAGCACAGTCGTCCCTCTGCCCATCACCTGTCATCCCAGCCCAGACAGTTACACGTGTGCTAGACCTGAGCTCAACAGGACAGCCAACCTCGGGCCACAGAGCCTTCCACACACACCTTCAGGCCCTGCCTCCCCCGACCTCTGCCCTCTGGGTTGGCTCCGGGAAAGGCAAGTGACTCTCGTTGGTGCGTCACCCCAGGCTGACTTTCCACGACCCACCATCCAGTCACCAACCATGTCCCTGTGAACTGTCACAATGGCTAGGAGAGGTTTTAGGCAAATTTGGCTTCTGGCAGCTTCTAAGAGTGGTGAAGTATTTAATACGGTCATGAACTGCTGTTCACACAGTAGTTTGAATTTTGAGGACACCTGGCAAGTCTTTCACATTCTAACCTGAACACATTCTCTCCGACAGGAGGAAGGAGCTCTCGGAATCCCAAATGGCCAGCCTCCTGCCGTGCGGAGATTTTTCACCTTCTGTTTATGGATGGGCACGGGGCCCTGGCCACGTACCGAGAGCCTAGACCCTCGTGAGCTTCAGATCCAGGGCCAAGTGAAATGGGGAGAGTGCTGTGCAGATCCACCCACCCCGGGAAGCCGGCTCACGGGTGCAAGAACCATCTCAGAGACAAGCTGCGAGTCTGCGTAGGAAAGAACATCAGATAACGAGGCTTTGTAACAACAAACCAGGTCCCTGGAAACTCTCGAGAAGAGCGCATGCGGAGGAGGTCCTCAGGCCCGGTCTCCCCTCAGTCCCCCCAGCCAAAACACACACACACTCTCAGTGCAGCTGCTTCTTCTGGGCGTCAGCAGCCCTGCTGCCTAGCCGCAGCCGGGAGAACAGCAGCGGTGGGACCTGACCGTGCATGCCTGCCCACCTGATGTCTTCACTGGCTGAACTGTCTGTCTGTCATTAGTATGTGGCTGGCACCTGGCTCTGTGAGAACTCCATCAGGTGCCCTTGGGGGGCGCCTCTGAAGAGAGAACTGCCCCTCCCTCTGTTTTGGAGGGCGAGTGCCCGCTGTGCCGAGCTGCCCTTCCTGAGGTGTCCACCTGCAAGGGCCCATCCGGGCTGCTGTTCTCCGGCAGTCAGCATCGCCCGCCGTTCCATCATTCATCCTGCACTGGATTGCGAGGCCTCCGAAGACAAATGGCAGACCCCGGGTTCCCTTCCTGTTACCCACAATGCCCAGCACAAAGCTCGTTTTCACGGATTCGTCTTGAAAGCTGCAGGGTCGAGTAGGAAGTGCGCGGTCACGTGGGCTCTCGTCCTGGAACTGAGCACAGGCATCCGTGCCTAAGTCTCTTGCTTCTCGAGTCTCAGCATAAAACTTTCACACGGCCGAGAAGGAGGCGGAGAGAGAAGTGGGGAGCATGTCAGGTGGACACTGGGATTGGCAGACCCAGAAGTCTGCGTTGGAGTCACGGTGTCTACAGCTTTCCGTCCTCCAAAACGGCTTTAATCTCGCTGAGCCACACTTTCCGCAGCTCTAAAGTGGAAATGTTGACAGTGTCTAGGTCACAAGGCTGTGTGGAGGGTACATGAGAGGACGTGTCAGACGGGCTTAGCCTGGCATGTAGCATGACGCATAATGAATACCAGCTGTTTGAAGAAGACCTTCGAGACGGGACAGCCAAGAAGCAGTCCCTTAAGCGGTGTTCACCAGGTGGCTTCCCAACTCTGGATGCTGGTCCTTCCTCGGAAGGCACTTAGTGAAAAGAAAATTGAGCAAATCAATCGACAAACATCAACCAACACTTTCCACAATCCACCCCACCCATCAGGCTCTGTGAACGATCCCACAAGAAAAAGCTGCGGTCCTCTCCCTCCAGGAGATAATGTAATTAAGAAGATAAGACAGCACATGGAAATTGAAATAAACATTCATAGTATCAATGGACTGTCGGTGGGCAGTGTGTGTCCAACAGGAGCACAGAAGGAGACCACTTTCCAGCAGGAGAGACCCCGGAAAGCACCCTGGGGAAGGAGAGGGCTCAGCTCCCATTGCTGCCGCCCCACCTTCTTCTTCCACGTCCTGTCAAAATGGAAGCAAAGCAGACTCCTCCTTCCGGACGCCCCCACTGAACTAGGATCGCAAGGAAGCACCCTTTTCTGACAGCCTCCTCCCTTCCTTGCCACGTCCATCGGGTCCTGATCTCCGACGTTCAGACCTGAGACCTCTCCAACCTGGGTCTCCGAGGCCACAGTGCAATACCGGTCACCTGGTCAGTTTTTCCACCCCGTTCCCCAATGAACAAAGCAGACGGTCGTGCGCCAGCTGCTGACCATCCCATGCCAGGCTTTGCCCTGCCTCCATAGCTCCCAGCGCGCAGGACACTTCCACCCCCACCCACGACGCCGACCCTCCCGTCTCCTCAGGGGCGCATGGAAGACGTCCCAGGCTTAACACTCCACTCGGCGTCATCACATCCTGTGGCTCTTGGCGAGGACCTTCCGGTCCGACTGAGGTGCTTCATCTCTGGACCACGCTAACTCCCCGTACCAAGTTTCACTCTTCCTCGTCATTGTATTGACATGGTTGGCCTTTCCCTGGTTTTTCCCTGGTTTTCTTAGATGACAAACCATGAGTCTGGTCATCATGGATGCCTTTTTAAGTATTAAATTTTATTCCACCTCCGCCGTATTTCTGTTTCAACGTTACCATTGAAAGATGAATAAAATGGAACTGGATGTGCCAACTCTGAGACACCTCTGCAAGGACAAGGCGTAGACAGAGGACCCAGGGAAGCACCCCCCCTCGAAGTTGGCTAGAGGCCTCTGCTGACACCCATCAACGACTGGTCCCAACACAGAGAGTCGCATTGCCTGGGCGATTCACCTCCCAGTCCCGAATGCCCAAGAAACATGCCACCTCGTCCTCCCCAGGCTGTCCCTGGGACGAAGTCTGCTTGTCTTCACTGCTAACCCACACTGAACCCTCTTCTCTCCACCTCAGCCCCTCGCAGCCCCTCGGAGAGCCCTCGTGGGAGCTCGGGTCGCGAGGCACAGCCGCTCTCTGCGCTGCTGACATTTTAATGGAGGAGCGGAGTGGGCACGAGCGGAGCCCAGCGATGGTTTAAACATTCCTCTCTCCCTTTCCATCCCATAAAGAATATTCTCTATAAACAAACAGTCTGCAGCGCCAGAGCAAAGCAGGGCCATTTCAACATTGCCAGAATGAAGAGAATAGCCTTTGAAAGCGCTCTGCTGTTCCGGGCGAATATAAACCAACAGCCACTCCCTGGAAACAAATGATTTCTGTAGCACTTTTTAATATCAGTCTGATGTGATCTGGGTTATAAACAGGTCTGGTGCCATGGCGTTTGCAACATAATCTCGCTGTCTGCTTATGGGCCCGCCCGCCCGCCCATTCGTATGTACGGAGCAGAGGCGGCAGGGCTGGGGGCTGTCGCTCGCTCATAAATCAGTGTCTGTCCTCAACAACATCTGAATACAAATGTGATGAAATCTGATGCCGTGCCCATTTTTCATGTATCAGCCTTCACAACATGAGGCCTTGGCAGCTGTCCCACAGTAACGCGTTCTGCGTTTAACCCCCTGCGTCCCGGTGCCCCCCCCCACACACATACAGGAAGCCCCTTGCAGAGAACTGGAAATCCGCAGGACAGGAGGTCCGCTCTGCACGTCACCGAGGGGTGTTTCTCCAGCATGTCAGGGAGAGGAGAACAGGAAAGCAGCCGGAACAGCACTGGGAGATGGACGCAAACCTCGGGACACCTGGGTAGAGCGGGACGTCACCTCAGGGACCATGTAGCCCCACAGGCACGGACTCGCCTGGTGCCTGCTCTGGGTGGGCAGGCCTAGACTGCAGCTGCAGAGTCTGCATTTCTAGTGGCTTCCGAGTGAAACCCACATCACACGCCATGGGGCTGTCGGTTGGTCTGCAGTTCCTGGACTCGGAAATCATTCTACAAACGGATGGGGGTGCGTACCCTCCCGGGAACTCACATTAGGTTTTTCCTGGACGAAGTCTTGGGTCCGGACTTTCAGCTCACATGACTGACCAAGCCTGGGAAACGTGGAAACAGAAGCCCAGAGGGAAGGTGAATTGCTGGAGAGAGACTTGAACAGATTCCCAAGTAAGTGCTTCTGTCACCGAAACTGTCCCAAGAGAAGGGAGACACTCAGAGTAGAGGTTGGAGGACCATACAGAAGTTCAAAGAGGTTTCGGAAAACTGATTCTCATCGAAGTGGATAATTCCGGGTCAGTGCCAGAGAGGTGTACGGGATTACCCAACAGGTCCCAGAAAGGAAAAGTGTCCCACTGACTCGTGAGGAAAATGAACGGAATTGAAGGGCAGGCACTGGGTACCGGCTCTGAGGCAGGAGCCCACGCCCAGGGCCCCTACTCCTCCCCCATCGGCCGTGAGAGTTCACATCCACGAGAACACCAGCACTGCCGCGCAAGTCCCCTCTCTGGCATGGGAACCCCGGGCAGCTTTCTGACCTCTGCCAGCCCCGAGCCCAACCCGGCCTTCCGGAATCTTCACCAGCACCACGGCGCAGCTTCACCGATGGTCATCTGGATCACCACAGGCCTGAAAGCATCAGTGGTCCCGCCCACCAAGCTCCGCAGGAGAGGGGAAAGCCCACCTGTCGTCCTCCTCGCTGTCGATGGCCTGCCCAGCAGGTGTCCTTCCCTGAGCAGTGAGGCCCAACCGAGCAAGGAACACGGGGCTCTGGGCCTGGCGGGTACACGGCCAAGTCCGATGCATCCATGCCGCGGGGCCGGGGCGACTGTGAACACACCTGATAAGCATTCCCTGCACCTCCGTCCCCTTTTCCGGGAGCCCCTTAAAGGACCTAAAAATGTAAAAGTCACGATACTTAAAAAGAGGAAAATGACAGAAACAACGTGCCCAACTTGCAGGTCACTTGTTGGGAAATAACAGCCAGTTAAACACCCATGTTTTCAGAGTGAGCCAAGTGAGTTCCACGTGCCCTTCGTGGGCTGCCGAAAGCAGGGCGTGTGCAGTGGACCTGGCCACGCCGTGGTCACCAGAGCCAAAGGCCTCTGGTCAGGGCGGGCACGGCCACTCCCCAGTCCTGTCCCCAGCCCTGTCCCCAGACAACGCCTGCAGAGGGAAATCTCTCTCCATCGGGACCAAGAGCATCAAAAGTGCTCAGTGTCGGGGAAATTTCTGCCAATTTGGCCTAAATTTGGAATAATTCATTTTGCATAAAACATATCAGTAATGCTGTTTTGTTTGCGGGAGAGACCTTTGCCCACACCTAGCCTTCTAAACGCAGAGAAATGGCTGAGAAGGTCCTGGTGCATTGAGCTTATGGAGTCGTTGAGAAACGTGGGCAGGGAGGAGTGAGTGAACTTATTTTAGTTTAAATACACTGAATTTTAAAGTGCCGTGAATGTGGTTTCTAGCAGCACGGAGCCCCTCACGTCTGTAGGTGGGAAAAGAAGAGTGTAAATTGTACGAGCGTGAGCCGAGTGCCTTCACCACCCACAGAAAAACGGAACCTGAGAGAAGGGTACAAAATGCTTCTTCTTGGGTCAAATGAGGAAATAGCACCTGTTTTCTGGGGCGGTGGTAGAAAGTATGGGCTCGCTGTATGGGGAGCCCAGCACTCTGCTCACTGAGCCGCCCGTACTCTGAAATCCCGCGAGCGCTAACCGCCAGAAGCCCCACAATGAACAGTCGTCTGTGAGTGCTGGAATTATGGGGGCTTTCCTGCGTTTTCTCTGGGCGTGGTTTTTGTCTGACCTGGCCATTGAGTATTGGCTTTAGAGACAGAACTGTAGTTAATTTCACTTTTACAAACCTCTGTGGACAGATGTGTTTGTTTTCCCTGGCCCCGCCCTCCAGTGACCGGATCCTCAGAAGGTGGACAAGGGTCCATCTGGCTTCAGCCCTCATCTGCTGGCACCTGCAGAGTTAACGCCGGCCCTGCTCTACTCGCCCCCAGGCAGGCTGTGATTGTCTCTCTGGTGGGGCTGTCCCCAGCCAATCCCCAGACACAAAGCCCAGAATGAAAGGGATGGGGGCGGGGCGTGGGCAGGGCTGCCTTTCCCTGCAAGTGAGACAAGAAAGCAACATCTCCCTTTGAAAGACAGAGATGCTGAGTGCTGGCTTTCCCCCCTGAAGCAGTGGGAGGTATTAGGTTGGGGTGGTGCTCTATTAACTGTCATCTCGGGCAGGGCACTATCTACTGGGCGCACACAGGGGATCGAGCCGCAGGGGGCTGCTGGGTCCCTTCTGCTGGGGGAACGTGGTGCAGTAACACGCGGAGGCCCCTTCGCCGCTCACGCCCCCCCCCACCACGTTCCAAGGGCTTTTAACCCTCACGCCAGACGTCAGTTTACACTTTAAACTGGGCGTCCTGTGCAAAGCTGTGCGTAAACCCTTGGAGTGCAGGTGAGGGGCTGGTCTCTGCCCCTCCCCCTCTCCCCTCTCCCCCTCTTCCTCTCTCCTCTCCTCCTCCCCTAAGTCGGACCTGGGTAGAGTTTCCAGAAGCCCGACCCACTATGCCCCAGCTGTGCCTGTGCCTCTCCTTGGGTTTGTTTATATTTTCCGGCTCGTGAAATAAATACGGGGTCTGGGAGCCATGCCCACGTTTCTGCAGAAGGACGAACTTGAATTCCTACTCAGAACAGAGCTCGTTATAATTGGGAAAAGATTCTCCTCCCCAAGGCACTTGGAGTCAATTAATTGGGTTTTTTGAAATGTTAATAGGGAAAAATTTTTTTGACCTTTATGGGGCTTTCTCATGGAGTGATTCAAGAAAATTGCTGGGCTATTAACTGAACCAAATCTGGGACCACAGAGCCCTTGAGAGCTGAGCGGCCTGGGGAGGACTGAGATGCGAAATGCGGACAATTCATTCATCTCATCAGGAAAAGCATCGCTTGATTCCCAGGCTGTGTTTCCAGCGATTGCAGCGAGCAGCCCACGGCCTGTGCGTGGGTGTGGGGGTGAGAGGGGAGAGGCAGAGGCGAGACTTGGGGAGCGGGAGGGGATGACGACCGTGTGACCACGCTGTGCTTTGGGAAGGAGAGACGCCATCACCGTGATTGCAGAAACCTGGCCCACGCCAAGGCAATCCCCTTGTAAACTTGAGAACACGAAAACTGGAATCGAAATGTAGCAAGAACGTATTTATAGAAACCAACTCCCTCTGCTTTATGAATTAAAAGAGAGGAAAAAAGAAAGAAAACTAATTAAAAACCAAGCTGAGAGAGAGAGCCCCGGCCCTGAGGCCCAGGAGGTACACCGCCAGCTGGTTTCGGACGTCCGCAGCCGCCAGAGCCGCCTCCCGTGTTGAAGGCCGAGCGGGCGTGGATGGAGAACTGACCTCGGCTGATCCCTGCTGATCATTTCACCCTCGAGCCTGAGAGAGGACGAAACCGTTTTCCAATCTCTTCATGCTGTAATTTTTCATGAACGTGCTGAGGCCTGTTTCCTGTTCTTGTGAGGCACACATGTGCACACGCGTGTGCACCCCAGGAACCGAGGCAGCCGACCACACATTTACATTCGCGGGGCGCGCCTGCTGGAGCGCAGGGCTGCGACATTGGACACTCCATTCAACCACAAGCGAACCTCCGCACCCTCTGCGTCTGCGGGCATCTGGCAAAGGCTGCGGGAGGCTCCCCCGTGGGCAGAGCAGGGCAGTAGCCTCAGCTGAAGGGTGAGGTCCCACACATGGCGGGGCGGAGCAGGGACCACACAACGGGAGGAAAGGATGACCCCGGGCGGGGGGGGGGGCAGTGCCACCGATGACATAGGTGGCAAGGACGGTCCCCAGTGGGAAGGGCTGCTCTGGGAAGGAACTCACTGCTCATCACAGAATGTGACCGTCCCACGTAGAAGCCACAGTCGGGGTCCCCATTTCAGAGGCCTGCCACTGAGACGCAGGGAGCAGAGCGGCTTGCCCGAGCACACGGGAGCGTGTGCAGGCGTCTGAGGTCAGAGAGCAGGACTCTGGAGCTTTGCTCCCGGCCACCAGCCTCGCTGCCAGGACAAACCCCAGAGATGAATGAAACATGGTAGGCAAGGCATTCAGCACCTGTCCGCTATGTTCATTTCCTTAATAAAGTAAAAGTCATTGTTAGTTTTAAACAGGCAGGGTTCTAGACACTGGAGGAAGAAACCCCAGCATTTCAAGAGCATTGCATCCCTTTATTTTTCCATTTCTCAGTCACGCGAAGGTCCCCGGCACCGCAGCTGGTGCGCAGAGCCGGCGGCGATGCGGCGCTCGTGGGCGTGTCCGACACTCAAGACCTCCCCCCACTTCGAGCCCGACGTGGGAGGAAAGATGCCACGCCACCAGGGGCTTAAGCGAGCGTAAGCGAACGAGCATTAGGGTTCCTGTAAAGGGGTCGGATTAATCCGGACACTGTGTCGTCATGTGACGCGGGACCTGAAAATCCAGCACTATTTCATCCATGGGTGAATTCCTGCATCAGAGGCAAATGCTAACTGAGACAGTGAAGATTGTAATTCAGTTTTTTCTTAGCTGCACAACCCCAGATCCTGGCGCCATGGCAGGGTGGCAGAGATGAAGGGAAAGCCATCATTGCGAGGGCCGTCCCGTGGGAGACGTGCTGGACGTCCCTTGGGAGACGTTAACGAGAGACGGGAATGAGGCACAGGCATCAACGACAGGAGGGGCAGCTCTGGGCGCTGCACACGCGGCAGGGAGCACACGGGGCAGACCCGGCCGGATTCCAGCGAAGGCTGAGATGACTACGTGTCAACGCCGCATTGGGCAGGCTGTTTGGGCAGACACAGCTTGGGCACAACATGAATCCCGGGCTGTGTGTGTATTCGAGTCGCCTTCAAGAACACGAGCTCATTCTTCCGCTCTCCCCAGCACCCACGGCACGTAACGCTGTCAGGTTCACAGACGAGGCCCCGAGGCCACCGTGGCCCCACTCAGTGCTCGTCTGGATGCCACGCTGGCCCGCTCCTCTGCTGGCAGACTGTCCCAGGGAAGGGTAAGATCCCACCGCCGCAGGAGGCAAGCGATGCGCTGCCCAGCTGAAGGCACTGGGTGTGATTTTCTCTGTCAGAGCTGCAAAAGCTCTGCACACCTGTGGTTGGCTGTCTTCACACGTCTACTCTCTATCCATGTGGACCCTGGTGACCTCTCCACACACGCAGTCACCTGCCCCGGGCTTTTGCTGTGCCCTTGGTCCTGCGCAGGAGGCCCCCGGCCATCCGCCTCTGGCTTACCTCTCCCTTTTCTCCAAAACTCAACGCAGGGGCTGCGGCTCCTGGGCACGGCTCCCTGCCCCCACCTGCCCCGAGGCCTCTCTCCTGGGCATTCTCAGCACCAGCCCGGCTGCTGTCAGAGCCGACGGCGCCCCAGGCTACACCCCTGTCTATGGGTCGCCCCCCACCAGCCTGCCGCATGTCCTTTGATCTCTGGGGCTCTGGCCCCTTGCTCATTGTGGGCACGGATGCATGCCTGTTAACAGAGCGCATGCCGCGTGCTGTCTCTCCCCCGCTTCCTAACACCAGCTCACGACACAGCATCCACTGGGGACGGTGGGAGTCTACCCCTGCCGCCGGGGATGGAGGACGACTCCTGAGACAAGGACGAGCTTCCGCGCAGGGTTCTGAGTGTCCACAGCAACGCACAGGGATTCGAGGAAGGGGCCGCTTCACGTCTGCTGGGAAGCTCTCGCCCCAGATACAGAACCACTTACGGTTGTGCGAAGCCAGTTTGGTGGTTTATTTACAATTCACTGCGCACCTGATCCACGTCAGGTCTTGAAGGGAAACCTGCCCTGCAGACGTCTGTCTCCTCCCGAGGCAGCCCCATGGGGCTGCACCTCCCCGGGTCTGCGGCTGGCGGGGGCTCGGCCCTCGTTTCCGGGAGACACCAGAGCACAGCGGCAACCTGTTGAATGGCTTAACTTGAACGATTTCAGAAAACAACCCCAATGGTGCATTGAGACCCTTGCGTCGTCTCAGTTCACTAGCTATAAGTAGATTTCACATGCATTTAATCAAAATACCCAGCTGCATTCCGTTAAAGCTGCAGCCCACGGAAAGAGCTAAGCGGGCCCGTACCTCCCTGCTAAAAAAAGGCAGGAGAGACTCCACTAGAATTTGCAGGAACTAAAAGCCCCTGGATGGGCCTCTGTGATGCAAATTGCAATGCTGTCTTTCTCCGGGCGTCCACGGGCCATCACGTACCACCGCCTCAGGCCCCGGTGGCCCAGGCTCACCGCGAACCCCCAGCGCTGACTCGGAAGGTCAATGTCATGGTGGGTCGTCATCCTCCCTGCAGGAGCAGCCGGGCTCCTGAGGCGCAGTTGAGTCTTGGGCTCCGATTGGCGAGTTAGGTGACCTTGGAAACGTATTAATTTTCTCAGGGCTTCGTCATCTGTATCTTCAACGTACGGGATATGTTATGGATTAAACTGGTCCCCGAATCATTTCCACGGCGACACCCTGTTCATATGCCGCCGTGCCCCGGCATCTCGGAATGCGATCTCTCTCGGAAGGAGGCTCATCCTGGTTGTGGTTCCTTACGATGACGCCGTCCTGTAGGAGGGGGCCTCCGACCCAACACGGCCAGCATCCTCTGAAGAGCGGAAATTCGGGCACAGAGGCACCCAGAGAGAAGACCATGTGAGCAGGGAGGCAGCGATCAGGGGACCGTGTCTACAAGCCCAGGACCCGGAGCATGTCCAGGGTCATCAGCAGACCCCCAGAGGCTGGGCGACGGCACCTCTCGCAGCCCCTTAATCTCTGCTGAAGCCCCAGCCTGGCCCCGTCCGTGATACTTTGTTACCTCAGCCCTAGAGCACCGACACAGGGTTATTCTAAAGACAGCGTGGGGCGATGTCTGCAGAAGCAGCAAGCTCTGGACCTGGGGCACAGGGGTGTTTAGGGGGGTCGGGCCCTGTGTGTCTTCGTGCTCACCAAGACGCGGCTCCCATTTGGGAAACAGAGAAGCTGGGAGGAATGCGGCTGGAGTGAGCTGAGCGTCAATACATGCATTAAATAAATCAATCATTCTAAAAATGTGAATCAATTCCACTTCTGGAAACACATCTGAAGAAACCCAAAACACTGATTCAAAAGAACAGATGCACCCCTGCCCCCTGCAGCACCATCTACAGCAGCCGAGCTGTGGATGCCGCCACAGCACCCATTCACAGGGCAGGGGACAGAAAAGCCGTGGCCACACGAGGTCCGCCCAGAAGGTGACCAGCCATGCAATACGAAATATAGAGGAAGATACGAGACACACTGTACGCAGGACAATGACGCCTCAGTCCCCTTCAAAGCAGGCACCTTGGGACCTCACCCAGTTCTCCCAGTCACCATCAGCTGCCCCGTCCTAGTTTCCTGAATCTCACTGATGGTCTGAAATCTCTTCCCTTTCAAAGGTGATTTTAGTTTTGGCAAAAGCCAGAAGTCACAGGGTGCCAAATCTGGGCTGTAGAGAGAGTGAGTCACCTGGTTGATTTAATGTTTCACCAAAAGTCTCTGCATGAGACATGGTACGTGAGCAGGTGCATTGTCGTGATGAAGCTGTCAATCACCAGCTGCCCACAGCTGCAGCCTTCTGAATCATCTGAATAGTTTCTGAGGAGGAATGTTCAAGCTTAACACAAAGTCAATGCAGATTTGTTGTTCTACTTGTTCATTTTGAATACACAGCCACACAGCACACATGCTCACTCAATGGCATCTACTGCCCCCACTGACTAGTACAGTGAAGTCGTCATTGTTCACACATGCGCATTCCAGTCCACTGTCCTGGCTGCCAGGTGACATCCATGTCGTACAAACCATTCACATTATATTAACAATGGCTGGATTTTTTTCCAGACAGACCTCATATATAAATGGGATACTGAACAGATAATAATGACATATTCCTACTCATAAAATAATGCAATCTTACCTTTGGAGACAACAGGGATAGTTTTAGAGGGTATTATGCTAAGTAAAATAAGTCACTCAGAGAGAAAAATACCATATAATTTCAGTTCCATATGGAATCTAAAGAACAAAGTGAAGAAACAAACAAAATAGAAACAGATCAGAGCACAGGCTGACGGCTGGCAGAGGAAAGGAGCGTCGGGGCTGGTGAAAATGGTGAAGGACTGAGGGGCACAGCTTGGAAGTTTCAAAACAGTCGCAGGGATGCAGAGGGCAGCGCAGGGAGTAGAGCCGGTAACACTGTAACAGGGAGTAGAGCCGGTAACATTGTAACAGGCCGGGCAGGCATGTGAAACAGCAGGGGGGACCCTGGTTGTCCAAACTGCTGCATACCTGACACTAACACAAAATGATGTGACTGTAAACCGTTGTTGAAAATAAAAACAATGAAAAAAAAAAGGCACGCCCTGAAAGAAGAAATTAAAAAAGGGAATACCCAGGCAGCTCTCTGTTCTGATTGGAAAGTCCTAACTGTTACCCCTTCCGCTTCGGGACCCCAAAGCTCTGCCCAGTGCTGAAGTCATGATCTGCTGGCTTGCACTGAGCTTCACATTTTCTGCTCTCAAACTGGGTTTTCCACATTTGCGTCCAGAGACATACTTCACTTCTCTTCAAAAGATTCGTGGCAAAGATGAAATGAGAAAAAAACGTAGACAGCAAGCATTTCCCACTGTACCAGGGACAGAGGAATAAATACAGCTACCTCTATTACCACCTGTTCTTACAGCAACCTCACAAGGTGCTCCTAAGTGCATCTTACAGATCAGAAAACAGTGCCGGGAGGTTATGCAGCTTCTCCGAGGCGGCACAGGTGATGAGTGGGGAGGCTGGCCTTCAAATCTCTTCATCCCTGGTGCCGAAGCCCACGCTCCCTCCAGGCCGGCGTCTCTCCATCCTTCCTGTGTGCACAGGAGCCTGGGCGTCTCATGAGGTCAGGGTCTGGCTCGGTAGGAGGGGGTGGGACCTGAAGTTTCATCTTCCCGACGAGCAGCGAGGTGGTCCATACCGCCTGTCTGCAGCGCACGCTGTGAGCAGTGAGTTCGGGAGCCTTCTGCCGTCTCACCCAGCACACGGCCCCTCGCAGTGCGTGGTCGGAGCCGACGCGAGGGCGGGCGGGCAGGGAAGCACTGAGTGATTTAAAAGTAGAACGAAAGAACAAGGAGGAGAAGGGAGAGAAGGAGAAACGGTCACGGCTGGAGGAAACCGGGCTCCACCTCTGTGCCCGGGCCCCTGCCTGGGGCTCAGCGGCTGGCCTGCGCCTCCACTTCCAGGTGGGTCAGAAGAATGTACAGAATGACAAGTCTGCCCTAGTGTCCATGCAGGAACAGATGGAAATGTAGTTTTCTCCTTTCTCCTCCTGCGTTCAGCACCCCGACTTCCCGAAGAGCAGGTCCTGAGGTCCCTGGTCCAGAGCTTGAGGACACGCTGGCACTTCTGAGCTGAGCTACCCTTGGGGCCTGACCTCAGGAGAGACTCAGGTCGGGTCAATTTGGGGCCCCCATCCAGGCTCCGCAGGCGCTGGAGTCCTCCTCTAGGAAACACAAATGACGGTGCCTGTCAACTCTTCCTGACGATCAAAGGGCACAAATGTCGGATGAAACAGGCCACGCGTTCCAATGGTTAGCGCTGATGTGACCTCGTGGCAGCACAGGCGACAAAAACGGGTCATCGCCCTCATTCGGGATTCACGAACACCCGGTGCTGGGCCAGGTGCTTCTGGCGTATTTCCCCCGCGCTGAGGTGTGGCCCCTCAGTGCGCCCCTGACGCTGTTTCACAGGCGAAGCGACTGCGGCACGGAGGGGCTGAGTCCTGGCCCCGGCCGCACAGCTAGGAGGTGGCGTGCTGGGGTCTGGAGCGCTGCAGGACTTGCTGGCGGCGGCGGCTGAGGGTGAGAGGGGATCTGCGAACGGTGAACTCTCAAAAGGCCAATTGCTTTAACGCGCAGGTAGAGGTGACCAGGGTGGTTCATAGAGAGGTGACATTTATCAGTACAGTCACCCCGGAAGGCACAGGGGGACAGATCCATGCCCGAGACCAGCCCTTTCATGATGCTCCTTTGTACGGCAGGCCGGCTCACCACCGCGTCCCCACCCACCACTGTCACAGCTGATTAAGCCAAACCCGCTGTCAGCGATGCTGTTCCAAGACTCCTCTAACTGACCGTGGGCAGGAGGCACAGAGGAGCCACCGAACCAGCCTATCTGCCCGACCCTCTCAAACGAGGGGCCTTGGGAGAGAACCAGCTGCCTCCGCATGCGCTGTGCAGGCAAGGAGCAGGGTGCGAGCCAGGATGTGGCTTCATCACGGGGAGAAGGGACAGTGCCCTCGGAGGTCACAGACCCGAGAGAGCGGAAGGGACTTGGGGGCCAGCAGCCGACTCCTTCTCTCTGTGACCGGAGTGAAGAGACGACTGGCCAGCCCCCTTCCTTCCCGAACCTCAAATGACGCATGGTGGCCCCTGAAGCAGGCCTGGTGACAGACACTGGCTGTGTGCTCACCGCATGTTGAAATGAACAGATGAAAGCGGAGATGACAGCTGCCGTAGGAGCAGCGACTCTGCGCTGGCCATACCTTGGATCCTCTCCCGTCTCCCTGGTCTGTATTTCTCAGGAGTATCCTGCAGGCCACTGCTCAGTGTGCAGAAGACCACCAAAGTGCCACAGACTCACCCCGTGGATCGAGATCCCAAACCCCGGAGAGCCACAGCTGGCCCCAGGGCCAAAGCCCCCCATGTCCATCCACTCTGCCGCTCTCTCTGCGGGGGACGAGCTGAGGGTGTTTCCCACTCTGGGGGGAGGGGGCCGGACTCCCCGCAGAACCTCCAGAGTCGGCGGCTGGATATGTGGCGCAGGAAGGACGAGAGCCCACCCGGAAGAGAGCGCGTTCCTCCTAAAGGTGCCTTCCCACCCCATGTGGGCCAGACACGTGCCTCCTGGATCATCGCGGCCACCAGAGGGCCCGGGTCCTCCCACCCTGCCCCCTCCCCACGATGGCACAGCCACAGGGTGTAGCTGCAAAGATTCGCCGAAACACCTCGCGCCGGTCGGCTGGAGGTCCCCTTGTCATCCTCGGCGGCATGTCATCGACTCACCCACCACAAATGATTTCTTCACTTACCTGACGGGGGAGGGGGAGGCTGCGACTCACATCCGAAATCCTTCGCCAAGTCCCCAGCGGTCCCTTTAAGACAAGGAACACACTTTCCACTTTCTGTCTCTCAAGGGTCAGATCTGCCTTCAACACGTCTTCAAAGGCCAGTCACATGGAAACCGTGGGGCCGTGGCATCTCAGCCAGCGATGACCAGTCAGAGCGTCCCAGGGAGGGCAGGCTGGCCAAGGCAGGTGGGACCGCTGCCGCCGGGGTCTGGGGTTGAAAGGATAATCAGTCGCCCTCACTCTCACGTGAGGCGTAGAATTTCAAAAGTGCATCACAGACAGTCAGGGACACACGGGCCCTCAGGAGTCTAGTCAATTATCCTGTCGTCCCAGGTGAGGCTTCCATTGGAGAGCTCAGTCGGCAGGTCCCTGGTCTGCCGTGTTCCTATGTCACTTGGGATGAAAGGGTGCCCTATTTACGCCTCGTCCCCTCCATGGTCCGGTGGGGTGCACACCCTCGCTCCCTGGCCGGCGTCTGTGGGCCCCACGCCCAGCTCGGCACCTGGCGTGCAGCAGAGGTTTGCACACATGCAGGCGAGTCCCGGCTGTGGAAGCCTGCCTAACACAGAGCGTGTGCTCAGAAATGTGACCTCAAAGGCCACAGAGTAAGTCCCTAAATTGAGACCAGAGCCTGAAGTTGGTTCCTGCTGCAGGGCCCCTCGCCTGGTGAGTTAGGGATGGAGAGAAGCGGCCGAGCCACGGGGTCAAGGGCACGCAGCTGGAAGAGATTACGCTTTCCTTTGCCTGGGGTACACTTGATCTCCGACCTCCTGTTCTTCTGAGATGAGAGAAACACCCAAGTCAAACATTTCCTGGTCCCAACGCCGCCCTCCCCGAGGGAGTCCCATGGGCGGAGCCGACCACCTCGGCTGATTTGTCCCAGGTGCCCGCCCGCAGCTTTGTGCTGCGCCTGTTCGTAATCAAACCCAGCGCCGAAGCCGGGGTGCGCCTCCCAAAGGTCAGGGAGAAACCAGACACTCACTGGGAAGACCAAGACGAGGTGTCCACCCGCACACTAACCTTCCCCCTCGGGGACCAGTGGCCACCTGCGTTTCATGCAGTTCAGCCCCTGCCTTGGGCTCGACTTTCGAGGCCCGGCAGCTCGGATCCAGGCAGCCGAGCAGCCGCCCCTCGTGGCACGCGGACCGCGAACCAGACTCAGTGGCTCCGCACTCGGGGTCTGCAAGCCATGAGCCCGCTGGCCTCCTCCCTCTGGGCTCCCACAAGGCCGGGCGTGCTCCGAGACCCCGCACAGCACCATCTGTCTGCAAACAGAATTCGCTGCGCCTCCACCTCCCCGCCCTTTCCCCAGTGGCCACCTGGAGGGGTGGGCCGGCTCCCAACCTGACCGCAGGAGGGGCTGCATGGAGGCAGGTGCAGGGCATGCCCCTCGCTCCACAAGCCTGTCTCAGGTTCGACCTCCCAGCAGCCACAAGCCCGGCTCCACCACGGGAATTCCCCATGAGCACTCCACGTTAGGGTTCCTCCTTTGCCACCTGGACCCATGCATTTGTCCTCAGGCAGAACCACGAAGACACGGGAACAGGGCTCCCCCACCCCACTCGCACACTCACACTCACACATACACACACACACACTAACCCTGGGTGTGTTCCAAACTCTTCATCCTCATAGTCAGCTGGTCTGAAGGTGTCAGAAAACCAAGCTATTCAGCAGAGTGTGGCTGAAACCAAGCTTTGTCTCCTTCGCGTGGGTTGACCAAATAATAACAATATCATCAAAACCAGCATTTTTATGAGTGTAAGGGGACATTATAATATTAATAAGACAAGGGGCACAAACTGCTACCTGCTCAGAAAAACAGAATGTCCACTCAGACAGACCCTAGCATAGGCTGACTCTGAGGTAAGTGTCCAGAGCTTTTTAAGTAGAAAACACTGATGAAAAGTGTGGAAAATGGGGGTTTAAGTGGATCCAGCGATCCCAGACTGTCTATACTGCGGAGCAGGAGGTGTGGACCTGCAGACGTCCTGGAAGGGAATCCCATTCCAGCAACCCTGGCTCCTGCTCCCGGGGGCAGGGCATGGAAGAAGTTGAGTTGGGCAGTGAAACATCAGCAGGCACGGAGAACATAAAATGGCTCATCCTGTGCTCACGGAACAAGGAGGCGCACGTGGACTTGAGCTTGTCCGCCTTCAGGAGGGCTAGCACTTGTGGGAGCCTCACAGTGAGCAAGGACCTAGACTCACCTACATGTCCAACGTGGGGGAGCACTGGAGTCCCGGGACCCCACTGCTCACTTGTGGGAGAGGAGGGGGCTTGCAAGAAGCCCTCCGGGGCCCCTTCCCCTTGACCTAGACACTGAAAGGGGCGCTGGTTTCCTGCAACTGTGCAGGCGGCGGTGATGACGAAAATGCTGCTCTGCTCCTCTCCTGGCAGCGCCGCGGACTCTCTGGGCGGGTGGGAGCTGAGAAGGAACCGGCTCCTGCAGTGACAGCTCACACACCCCAGGCTGTGTGAGTGGAGAAACCTTCTGCAGCCCATGGTCCGGTCAGCCGGTGGGTGTGCGTGTGGACCGCGTTCATATTTGTTAGAATAGTTCCAGATGTAGAAAAAAACAGCAAGAATTCATGTAAAGCGGGGCTGCATGAACTCCATCCAGAGTCCGAGTGTCCACACTGATATGAATAAACAAACAAATGATAGGAGGAGGGGAGCCCCGCCCTCCGGGAGCCGACCAATCCCAACTGCAGAAGAAATGATGCAATGAGCGCAGGGCCCATGGCAAGCACCCCAGGGATGACTGATTCTGCAAAGCATCCCTGGCGGAGGCTGCCAGCGAAGGTTTGATGAGAAGCATAATTTCAAAGGACCTGTCCATCCTACGGTCCCATTTCACAGAAAGAAATTACAACTTTGAGGCGAGGAACGTGGAGACAGCACATTCTCTAAGCGTCTGAGTGTCATCAGCGCTCAGACAGTAGCCATTTCATGCTTCTGATGGACTTATTTCCATCCGTATGGATTTGCGGGTCCTTACTTTACCCGACGGCTGTATCTTCTGTCACTGTCATTGTTCCTTGATGGTTTGATGCGCACATTGCCTCCTTCCGGGCCAGCAGCGTCCCCGTGGAGCTGAGCCTCGGGCCTCTGGACAGACGTCCTTGTCCTCAAGCTCTTCCTTGTGTTTTAAAAGATGTGGGGCACATCATCTCCCTGTTCCTACCTCCTCATGAAGTCCGGTTGAATTCAGGCTGGCTAGGTTTATTTGAGATTGTATCCACGAGAAAGGACTTTGAGTCCTAGGAAGCCTTATGTGTGGGGAACCTTCGAGTTGATCTACCACAACCTTTCATTGGCAGGCAAGGAAGAGGGGCCGGGAAGAGCTTGCCTGGAGCGCAGCATCTCAGAAGGACCCCATTTTATGAAACCCTGTGGAAGGGGTCAGCTGGGCGGCGCTTGGAGAGGCTCTGGTGTAAGTGAAAACTGTATTAAGTCTCACCGGGTTCGCCAGTGGAGTCTGCAGCATTTGGCTCCCGTGACCAACCACAAAAGCCCAATAAACCATTTTTATTACAACATGCACAACAGATTTGCCAGCCATCCCCGCATTTACAGATGGCCATTAATTTTTTTCCCCTAACATAATGCATTCCACTAACCCAAAAAAAAAAAAATTCTTGCTCATCATAAATTGTGAGTGTGGAGAAGCAGATTACAGCTGAACACTGAGAAATAAATGCTTCTGATTATCCCCTCATTTATAATTTCTTGCTGGACTCGAATCTATCTGTGAAGATGTGCGAGGAGACTTCCAAGCTCCTGGAGCCCTTTTCCTCCACGATCCTGGAGCAGCGAGAGAAAGAAGTGGAACCTGAGGCTTCCTAGGAGCTGGGCCTGTGGAGTGAGAAGCGAGTGGAGCAGAGGGGAGCAGGTGCTTAGCTCTCCTGGTCTTTCCCTGTAAATCCGCCAGTCCCCGATTTGCCATGCCATGCTGCTCTGGGCCATGCTGCTCTGGGCCATGCTGCGTGTTAACCCACCTGTCTTTGGATCAGAGAGATTAGTCAAAACGAAGTGGGATTTCAGGTGCTGCTAAAGGACGGAGCTCATCCCGCATCTTGTTCCCGCCTCCCCGTGTTGACCTGTGTCTGCGGTCACCCCAGCTCCCCAGGTGGGAGCCCTGTTGGGGCTGGGCGTGGGCACGTGAGCCTGGTTCTGGAGAACGAGGCTGGACTTCAGAGGTGGCAGTTTCCCCGCCCTGCGATGTCATCAGGGGGGCCACCACCAGCAATGCTGCTTGCGTGGCACCGGCTCCCGGCACCCCCAAGCTGGTGAGCCCACACGCTGTAGAGGGGAAGGAATCCAGGTGGGGAGCACAGGGGACAGCAAATCCGAGCTCCACCTAGACGGGTGTGACACCCCCGGAATAATCGTTACCGAGGATTCTTATTTCCAACAGGGCCCTCTTACAGGGAACAGAACCAAGTCAGACTCGCAACGCCACACCCAACACCGCCTGCTAGGAATTTAGTTCCCGCCAGCACTGCACCAAAAAAAAATTGCCGAGCCCAGAGTGCTTACATGTTTATTCCACCTAAAGCAGCAGCGTAGTGGCAGAATCTGGTTTTCTTTTAAACTAAAATCCTTAATAATAATAATAATAACATGTCCAAGAACTCTGCAATGTTTAATAATTCTCTGAAAGTTTCTCAAAATACTAGCAAGAAATGTATGCTTTTTCAAAAGGGCCAAAAATCCACGCAGCTCTCTCGATGCTGTTGGATCGCTGCCGAGTGAGGGTGTGGCTGTCACAGACCTGTGTCTCTGCCCAGGTGGCCCCCTGGGAACCTCGATCGGGAACACCCTCTCAGAAGAGTAGAGTGACAGCAACAACCGGAGGGGGAGCCAGACCTCCACTCGGAGCCCAAACCCACGACCAGGGACCCCAAAGGCAGCTTCCGCTGGAACGACTGCCGTCTCTCCCGCTCCCTCCCAGCTCTGCGAGGGGAGCTGCAGAAGAGAGACGGGAAAGGTTAAGTCCCTGCTCCGCGGCACGGTGCTCCTGCTTTTAGGAGAAAATCATCATTTTATGTGTTCCACGTCCCACACATTTCATCATCACGTGATCACAAAGTATGGTGACAGTTCCTCATCCTGAAATCACGATGACATGTGGGCCCCAATGGCCTGATCGGCGGGCGGAGATTTTCCGGGGAAAGGAAAACTTAAAATCTTCCTGCATACCCACTAAAACAACTAGGGAAATTTAACAAAAAAATTGGAAATGTCAACACTTTCAAGCATTGGCAAGGGAGGACATAGAGCCACTGGAACTCCCGTGCATGGCAGGCGGGGCTTCAACAGGGCAGAATATGGTTTGACAGCTTCATATAAATTTCATCCACGCCCCGTCTGCCCGGTAATAGTACCCAGAAAATGCACGGTGTTCCGCAGGCCTTGTACACGAAGAAGCATACCAGCCCTACGCATAACTGCAGAGAAACTGGAAACGCCCCAAGCACTCACCGACGGTTGCAGACATGAGTAGCTGTGGTGCGTCCGTACACAAGAACATTCTCCAGCAACGAGAGGAAGTAGATTACTCATGCCCACAAAAACATGGATAAATATTTAAAATATGACACTGAATTTTTTTAAAAGTTACAAAATAGTTCACACTGTATGACTTCATTCTGTGAAATTCTAAGAAAACCAAACTCATTTATGTGACAGAAAGTAGGTCAAGGACAGCCAGGGCCAAGGTGGGGAGGAGTTTGACTGCCAAGGGGTCACATGACCTTCTGGGGGACGGGTCATGTCAACTGTGGTGGCCATTGCATGAGTATGTTCATTCGTCCAAACCCATGAACTGTGCACTTAAAGTGGGAGCACTTTCTTACAAATTACAGCCGAAAGAGTTTTTAAAAACTGTGTCCCCTGTGCTCCCAAAGGACTCTGCGGTGGCCCTGAAGTGTGCCAGCGAGTCCCCACCGTATCCCTCTCGCCACACCCCGTGCCTCTCCACTGCCTTTGCTGCCCCCTGCTCTCCTGGTCTCCACTCGGCGGAACTTGGCAGGCCTCCGCGTGTGACTGCTGCCGCTTTGTCACCCCAAACCTGCACAGAGCCCCTTCTCCATAGCTCAGCTGAGGCCAGGCACCCACTTTAATAAGGCACGTGGATAATGGAATTCAATCCAGGGCACAACTTAAAAATGCTACCAAGTCCTGGCCAGCATGGCTCAGTGGATTGAGTGCCGGCCTGCAAATCAAAGGGTCACCGGTTTGATCCCCAGTCAGGGCACATGCCTGGGTGGTGGGCCAGGTCCCCAGCAGGGGGTGTGCGAGAGGCAACCACACATTGCTGTTTCTTTGCCTCTCTTTTTCCCTCCCTTCCCCCTCTCTAAAAATAAATAAAATTTAAAAGAAAAAAAGTGAAAAAAGCCACTGAAAGTGGCTCCTCCCAGAGCCCGTGATGTCCCTTTTGTGTGCTCCTCAGCCCCATCCGAACTGGACGGAGATGGCACTGCACTGTTCCGAATGCCCTCAAGGGACTCTGTGCCTTAGGGTCCTGCCAACAGTCCCCCAGCCCCAAGGAGAGGCAATTCCTGACCTGGTGACGTCCCCCCTCCCCGACCCTCGTCCTCCCCGCTGCACGAGATGACTCGCAAGGTTAACATCGACCCTGGATCAACCAGAACAGGAAAGATCAGCCCTGACCTTCAGGAGAAACTGGACCAACGTGTTGTTTGACCCACAAACCGAGTCAGACGACGTCAACAGGTTGCGTCCCAGAGCCCAGGCCGTCCGGTCCGAGCTCGGACCCCACGGTGCAGCCCATCAAGTTGCGCTTCTGCAGCATCGTGTGCGAGGAGGGTCAGGCGTCCACACGCCCGCGGGATGCAGGTCTTTGTTCACTAGCACCCGTGAGGCGGTGCTCGGGGCACACCCGCGCACACACAAGCTTCCGCAGGAACCGAAAATACCCCACCCAGAAAAATCGAAATCTGGCGTTCAGAAAAATAAAGTTCCCAAGCTGTAGTTCGCTCCATTGCGAGCACATCTAAGTGCATTCAGTTACCAAAACACAGGACAGAAGGGGGACAGGCACAGGGAAAGAGGTGGGAAGGGCGCACAGAGCCACAAATCCCGGTGCGAAAGTGCACCGAATGTGAAACTTGTGCCATTTAGATGGGTCTCTGGCATGAGTGTGATGTGAACTCCACGCAGGGGACCAGGATGGCCAGGATAGAAAGGCAGACAGACTGACAGAGAGAGGTATATACAGACAGACAGACAGACAGACAGATGGATATAGCTATACACATATATAGACAGACTGAGAGAGGTATATACATACATACAGACAGATGGACATATACATATATAAACAGACAGAGCTATATATATACAGACAGACAGATGGATGGATATACATACACATATAGACAGACAGACAGATGGGGATATATATATGTGTGTGTGTGTATATACACACACACAGACACATGGACACAGATATCCACATATATATTGACAGATAAATGATGATGATGATAGATGGATAAATGTAAAATTCTTTTAAAGAATTCCTGGCTCTCCGGAAAGCATGTCTGCTGACCCTGAGTGGTAGGTTCCAGTGTGGGGACCAGGGCTGCCTTGGACATTTGACACAGGAGACGGAGACCTCTGTCTCAGATCCGCTGGAGTGAGGCCGCCTCTGGGCATGTCCAGCTCCACGGGCCGTATGGACCTCACAGTAGCCCCCCAACCCCACAGGGCCAAAGCACTCTGCGTCTGAAGATGGGAGTGTCCAGAAGTTTAGAAACAGCCAGAAATGCGCGGCGTCTCAGCAAGAGCGCCAGATATTTTTTCCCTCGAGGCAAAGGAAACAGGCCTGGGGAGGAAACAGACACCTGCTCTGCCCACTGACCGCCAGGCACTGGGTGCATCGTTGTATAAATATGAACACGCCCAGTTTAACACGGTTCTGCCACGCAGCGGCCAGGAGCGGCAACCAGCAACTCCGCCCGACCTGACACTGCCTTGCTCACTGCCGCAGACACACATGGAGCCCGAAAGCCTGGCCTGGGACACTCAGCGCTTCTCCATCCCCAGAAGATTGATGTGGTGTGATCGTTCTATTAATGTCTGTTTTTCTCATTAGACTGCGAACCCTGTCAGGGGACTGGGCAGATCTGGGTTTCACTCATGACGGGATCCCCAGCCCCCAGCACAGATTTTTGCATGGGGAAGACTCAATAAATCATCGCTAAGTAGATGGATAAATAAATTGCTCATTTTCCCCATATTGGCTCTATCTATAGGATACACGGATCTTTCTCAGTGTGAGAAAAACGACTCTTGCGCTCTTCTCAGCGGAACCAGGAGGCAGCATATTAACGCCGCCGCCTGAGAACTGAATGTGGAGTTGTGAGCGGCATCTAAAAATAGTTTCCTCGGGTAACAGCTTCGTCTGACAGATGTCAGGCTGTGTCGAGCCTTCCTCTGCAGACCCGGGGCAAAGCAACCTGCTCGTGGTTGTCACGGAACGCCACTGCGGAGCGCAAGGAGAACAGACCCTGGCAGGGAGCCGCGGCCGAGTCTCAGGCCTGCTTACAGGACGTCCCCCGGGAAAAGCAGGGCTGTCCAGGTGGACTCGAAGGCCGGTGCAACGCTGCGGCTGGACACCACCGCCTGCCTGACCGGGAGTTAGCAGTGAGTGCGTGCGTCACAAAGAAAACGATGCGGTGTTTAGAGGAGATGAAAGGCAATGACGTAGAATATTGAAAGACAAAATGAATCTGTCTCTTCTTTTATGTCTGCTGACCGGCAGAGGCTGGCAAGAGACTGGGGCTCTCTTGCCCCCACCCTGCCAGCCCATGGGACAGAGGCTCTGCCCCACACACAAACCCCGTGGCCCCCAGGGCAGCGCAGGGGACGGTGCGACAGCAGGAGGGGCAGGTCAAAAAGGCCCGAGTCCACTGCCTCCACCCCAGACCTGCTCATAAAGTGGGGGCGCCATTCCCGCAGAAGCAGGCCGCTGTCAGCCCCCTGCTCTGGAGCAATACCTTAGGGATTTTTCTAGTGGGGGTGGGGGGGTGAAACAGACCGACTCCCAAAGAAGTTGCCTTTATTCAGGACAAAGTGTTTCTCAGACACAACGGAGATGCCGCTGGCAAGCAATTAGGAAGAAGCCGGTTACTCCCCCAGAGCAAAGAGCTAAACCACAGACCAACTGGTCTGCCAGAGCGCACCAGGTGAGGAGGGCTCTCCTCTCCGGATGTCGGAAGAAACCCCAAGTCCCCGCCCAAAACAGCCCTGCCAAGGAGCCTGGGTTTAATGCCATTGGACCACAGAGCATTTTATGCCCAGGACGCTGTGGAAGGCGCTAACCAGTCAGCAACGGGAGAACCTAAGAGCTGGGGCCACACCAGATGTGGCCCACGGGGAGAGAGGCAGTCAGAGGGAGCCCGGCTCACACCGGAGGCGCTGTGGGAGAACGTCCCCATGCACAGGGCTGACCCCACCGTGGAGTGACCTCAGAGGCTTCGTAGTGTGGGGGACAGATTTCCCTAAAAGAGGGCTCAGGCATCTGTCACCATCTCAGGGGACATATCTGGGCGAGCCAGCCTTCATCCCCCGCCTTGATCCTCCTCCATAGCGCCCGTGCTGCACTGCAGAGAGAGGGCCGCTACGTGTCATCCAGGAGAGGCTCCGAGCGGCCAAAGAGGCACTAGGACTGCAGCCGAGTTGTTCCAAATGGAAAGGAAGGGCTCTGGGCATGGACGTCAGCTCTTCCTTATTGAAGCTGGAAAGCGATGCTTCAAAATGAAGCAAGAGACCCTCAAGTAACGAGGGACAAGGTGGGATTACAACACACTGTTTACTGGTGCTCCCTGGAGCCCTCCCCCTCCCCCACCCGGGTCTCTGTCATCCATTCAGCTCCCCAGTTGATCTGGGAGCTGAGCCCCCCGCCTGCTGCAGAGCCTGTGAGGACTACCTCCTCCCCGTGGAATAAGCAGACTCCGTGCGTAATCGCTGTTGTCCTACATAACCTGCCCCCACACCCCCACTGGATGCTCTCCTCCGACCACTCTTCCCGGGAGCCAGCACGGAGTCCTAGGTCGCTGACCACCGGGGCTCACTGCTGCCCCTGCCTGACTGGTCTTTTCCTTTCCGTCTCTGTACCCAGCGCCCCGAACCACATTCACTGCGAGCAAGTCTGCCTCCCCGTCTAGACTGATAACCTCTCCGTCCAGGGGGAAGAGACCCGACTCTTGCCCTCCGTCTGTGCTGGCATCAGGAACGTATCTGAAGGTGCCCGTGGGGGCCAACGCCAGCATTTAAAGACATGGTCAGGTAAGGAAGAGACCACGGCAAATCCAAGCCCACCTGAGGGTGGGGAGAGCGCAGAAAACGTTTTAGTGGCCCAAGAACACATACTACATGTTTTCGTATGAGTTCTCACTACAGAAGTCCCATGGGAAATTTTTAATGAAAGCATTTAAAAATACATGGGGTATTTTATGTCCACAGTTCTAACGCAGTCCATGGAAAAGAAGTCCATTGAGGAGAACCGAATAAGAGCTTTTTCATCAAAAAGGCCCCTCCACCAGTGAATCTGCAGCAACGACTGCAGGGGGCTGCCATGTTAGCTCCTCTGCCCGCTTATCTGGAGACTTCACTCCTGTGCCCAATGACGATGACCTCTGAAGTGGCTCACTCAAGTCTCACTCACAGAAACGTCAGCGCTAATATCATCACATCATTTAAAATGGTTAAGAAATCGGTGACAAATGGAAAGACCACAGGATTAGGGGACAGATCTGAAGTCTGCAATAAACACGAGTAAATGTCTCGTCTTCGGAGGATGAATGTACTGACCCATGGAATAAGGCTATTACGCTATTGCCTACATTCCAGGGTTGCTAGTTTGAAAGTAAGATCAAATGAGAAGGTTACGTGAGAAACTGATGCAATATGGAACCACATTCTGGAGAGTTCTATTTTCATTCTCCTCTTTAAAAAAAGGGGAGTGATTCCAAAATATGCTGAGGGAAGCAGGGGTTGAGTTTTCAAATCTTCAAACTACAGGTGAACCAAGTAAATGTCATTGGCATGTAAAAATGTTTTCTTTGAAGCCAGAAAATAATCTGTCACCGTTGTTTCTTTTGTCTGTTCCTTATGGTGAATAAAATCAGTGGGTGGCATTTAAAAGTCACGTTGACATCTATGTGAAAATCTCACCTGTGCAGCACGGGCACCGTGTGAAAGCAGCTTCCTTGGTACTTAAGAATGAAGGGAAAGAATCCAAATAATCAGTGCATTCAATGTTGGTTTAAAATGACAGAGAGAGTAAAGTCACAGTGGTTCTATGACACAGTAGCTATCTCAAACAAACCCTAAAGGTTCTGTTTTTTAACACAGCAAACACTTATTTCTCACCCAGACCAAGCGTGGTGGGGAATGGTAGGCGGGCAGTCCTGGACGTGGCCGTGCTGGGGCCCAAGCACCTTCCTTTCTCCACATCGCCTCCCTGTTAGACCCGGGAGAGTTCACAGGGCACCCAGCTGGCAGAGAAAAGACGGGAAGGAGAGTCAGTGGCAAACTTGATGGCCCAGGATAGGAACAGGGGGGCATGTCTTCCCACACACCCCTTTGGCCGCACCTAGCTGCAAAAGAAGCTAGTAACGCCATTTAGCTGTCCACCCGAAGGGCGAGGTCACGGGGTTTGATGGCCTCGTGCCATCCTTGCTGGGGCAGAATCTCCTAATTGTTAAAAAGGCAAACTAAGGCACATTAAGACTTTCCAAGAATGCGTTTGAAACAAACGCAGCTTCCAGCAGGACAGTGCCAAACCCAGAGTGCTTAGGGGTGCTCCCCCGTCCCCCAGGAGAGGTTTGCACAGAGAACACAAGGAGCACAGCCAGGGGCTATCGGATTGGCTGTGAGTTGGGTGGGGGGGGGGGGTTGCGGTATAGGGCACGCCCAGTTGGCTGTGATTGGTTGCTTTCCGTGCCACTCTCTTGGTCCGAGTGCATTGACTCTGGTTTGGGGCGGGTTTGCGGAGGGAGATCTCTGAGGAGTCCGAGCAGCCAGGGCTCGGGGCGTTACCTGCGCGCCCTGGAATTGAGACGCCCGAGACAGCGCTGGCTTTGCGGGTCCCGGGAGCCGCTGGGTTCCGTCCGTGGTGCAACCGTGGTATTTCTTACCTTTCCTCCTCTTTCGTTTCGCAGTTGCCTTCGGGTGTGGCCTCAGCTTCGCTGGAGCATCACGTGATGCCTGGCCCGTGGAGCCCGGAGAGGGGCGAGCCCTGAGCTTCTGCAGAGATGTCTGAACCTCTGTCCAGGGAGGATGTTAAGCGCCATGAAATAGAAAGCACCCGAGTTTCTGCTGACCTAGAAATCTGACCTTTAGCTCATTCTTCAGGCAGCACGTCACTCTCAAACCCTAGCGGGAGGCTTGAAAGGCGGCCCTCACAGGAGGGGGCAGGAAGACCCCCGCGGAGGCTGAGCGGGCCCTGGGTGGGAGCGGAGAGAGCGTGGCGAGGCGGGCCCTGCAGATGAGGAATACACAGCGAGCCGAGCGGGCCTTCGGGCGCCGCGTGGGGAAGGAATTCCATCATTTCATTTATCAGCTAGCTGTTGTATAGAATGCCGTGTTGAAACAGTCGTCTTAATTATTTTAACTCAAGGTGCCTGGCAAGGTCGCACTGCCGGAATTCTAGTTGGTTTATTTTCCTTTTTAAGTGGTAAGGTGGAGTAAACATCCTTTTAGTTGCTTCCTATGTGTTGGCCTTTACAACAGCAGAAACTGAGCGCAATCATCAGGAAGCAGACTTGTGTGAAGAGGGAGCAAGCGTTTGGGTCCCCCCCACCGCCACTTAAAGCAAGCAGATGGCTGCCCCTCCCCGCTCTCAGGATTCTGACTCCAGAGGAGGGCACGAGGGGCCCATGGATCCACGGATGTTCTCTCTCTACAAAGTGCCAGGGCGTTGTTGGGACAGATTTCAATATGGCTCAGGGCCAAAGGACGTCCTGAGGTGAACAGGCCTGAGACCCTGGCCCCTCTGCTAAAGTGAAGGATTTAGACTCATTTGGAGGGCCAGAGTGGCTTCGGACTGATTCAACAGTCAGTGAAGGGCATGGGATTGGACTCCCGAAGGTACCCTCACGTCGCCGCTGTGCTAGTTCTGGACACAGGACAGAAACAATGCTGGAGCCCTGGCGCTGCAGCTGGGCACGTGGCTCCGGGATGATGGGTGTCTGGGGATCAGTTCAAAGAGCAGCCCAGGAGACTGAGACGGGCCTTGGTGAGAGGACAATCTCCTCCCCGAGGGAAAACCAGAAGAGCCGTGGGCATCCAACCTGTCCCCGAGCTGCCAGGCACAGTCCTTGGCTCCTGGCCCATGAGCACCTGGGCCTCTGGGTCCCAGCCTGGCAGAGGGGGCACCCGAGGGAGAACGGCAGTCACCCCTCCAGCAAAAGGAGCGGATTCCAGAATCCGCAGCCACCCGTTTGGTTTTCGGGCTGCACTTCAAAAGTTTGGGGGCATTTTTTAACGATGGGATTCTGACGTCTTCCTGGCTTCTGGGTTTTCCTGGGACTCCCCTTCTGATGTGTGACAAAACTGCATGCCCCCAGGTTCTAGCATCCAAGTTGTGGCTTATTGTGTTCTGATTGAAGGTGAAAGAGGTGACAATTCTGTGTCAGTCATTCGCTGTGCAAACGCTTACAAATTCCAGGCTGAGGATGTCAGAATCACCTGCAGGGCTTAATTAAAAAGTTTCCCACCCCTCCTGCCACCCACACCTACTGGGGACGGCTCCCGCTAGATTTTTAAGGCTCCCAGGTGCTTCTCATCAACAGAGCATGGGAAACGCGGAATTAGAGTACCCTAACCGTAGGGTACCTACTTAAATGCATTAGCAATAATCACTTTAAGGATAATTAACGGTTCCATAATCACTAGGTAAAGGGGTGAAGCCAGAGGGTGTTACTCGGAAGTGAATCGGTGCTAGGGTCTCGCGGGACACAGAGCCACTCTCTCCAAACTGTCCACAGGAGTCTAAATCCAGAGTGTAGCTGAGGTCCTTGCTTTTTCTGGAAGGCTCTCAGTCCAGCAGCTCTGGCATCAACTGGGAACTTGTTAGAAACACAGACTTTCGGATGAGATTCCGCGTCGTGACGGATGACCAGGTGATTCCTCGGGTAGGACCCTTTCAGGAGCCTGAGGACAGCGGTTCTCCTCCTTGGCTGCCTCTTCAACGCCACTGAGGCCACTAACAAAGGGGTGATTTCTGGCTCCCACCCCAGAATATTGTGTCAGACTCTCGGGGGGGGGGGGCCCTGGCCGTCGGGGCTCTGAAGCCGATAGCTCGTGCTGTCTTGTCATCGCACTATTCACATTGAAGGAGAGAAGGCATTTCTCCCACTTTGCATTGGCAAGCCGGTGGGTCCCTCCTTCCAAGAATCTGAAAGCGGACTCAACGTGTCGTTCCCACACTCAGGGAAGAGCATTGCCTTGGCCCCCCATGTGGACAGGGGACAGACTTGTGTCTCTGACAGCCTGCGCAAGCATGGGCCAGCTCCTGGGCCCCTTCTGGTACCCCCGAGATCAGAGGGAAGCTTTGGCAGTCATTAAAGTAAGACAAGTCACCACCGATGAGTTCGAACGCTCCTTCTGTGGTCAGTGACCCTCACCATACACGAATCCGGAGTCTGTCTCCTTTACTGGGGATGAAATTTATGGAAGAATAAAGCTAATGCATATTCTTATGCCTCTATTCTTAGGTCATTAATAATATCGTTAATTTAGGGGGACAAGAAAGAAAGAAGTAAAGATTTCATCTGCAACCAACCTTTTCCTAATATTCCAATATAGCTGTATTTTAAAAATCAAAAATCCATCATAATAGAATTCTATTGTCTCGAGTCTTATAAAATTCAAGGTCAGGCGGTGTGTTCAGCCTCATAAAGCAGGAAGTTCAATCGGTCAACTCCAACTTCTCAAAAGCAGGTGAAGTTCTAAGAGGGCACAGTTTACGTGACACGGGCATTAGAACGTCACAGATTTACTTCAGGACGTCGATCTTTATAGTTTTCTCCTACAACTTCCTGTTAAAAGGTGAAGAATTCAGAGAAAAGGGCTTCCTTTTGTTTTAAAGATTTTTTGTGGTTCCATCCACTGGCCAGCCCCATCAGGCCTCCCTCCACACTTGCTAATAAAGAACCCGAGAGAGCCCCAAAACTGTCATTCACTTTAACATTCTGTGACCTTATCACACCGCCTTACACTCATCCAATTAGCTCTAACTTACAGAGCATATTTACATACATTACCATATTTAATCCTCATCATATCCTCTGGGTCATTATTTCCTTTTAATTCACAGATAAGGGCATGGAAGCCATTTTAAAATTTCATGGCACATGTCGATCTGCAGGTCACCCTCCCTCGAATGACCGCCCTCCGACCACTGGCAATTCAAAGCTCCCTTCGAGTCCCCACAGGGACCTGGGCCGCCCAGGGAGCCGGGGGCTGGCCGAGGAGCTCGGTGGGGTCAGAGTCGGTGGCAGGGAGTGGAGATCGCAGTACTGATGGTGATGACCATTTTGAATTAACAAGTTTAACTGGCAAATGCAGCCTGTGGAGTAACACACTGAGAAATTCAGAGGATGAACTTTTTGGGATGTAAAGTGTCAGAAACAAGGAAAAAGAACTCTGAGCCTCGTGAGCAGGCATGGTCCCTCCCCCGCCTCGCTGTCCACACCTGGAACGGACGGCTCTGCTGGATAGGTCACCCGCGTCCTTGCCCATTCGGAAACGCACCGTCGGGGGTGAGCCACCGCAGAGGAAGAGGCTCCGCGGGGAGCACGCCAGGCAGAGAAGGGGTTTGAAAAGTGCGCTGTGGGTCAGGACGCAGCAGAAACGCCCGCTCTGCCGTCCTCAGTGTGACATTCCAGCTGACGCAGCCACCAGCCACCTCCCTGCAGGGACGAGCCCTGAGTTGCCCAAGGGTCAAAGTGCACCTAGCTTCCCTCTGTGTGTCGGTATTGACCACTGGTATCCAGTTACCTGTGACCGTGACCAAGGGCAGGTCTAAACTGCAAGGGTGCGGCGGTTTAGTTTTCCGCTTGTGTTGCTGTTTCGTTTGCTTTGGCAGGCCCCCGGAGCTGGGCCAAGGCTCGGGCTGGTGGGGCCCAGCGAACGCTTGCTGAGTGGGAATCCCCCGCCGAACAGAGTAAGAGGCAGCAGGGGACACTTTTCCCAACCTCAAAGCTGGGAGCAGAGAGGAGCCTGGGAACAGTCCGCCAAGGAGAGTCCTGTCTTGTTCCTTCAGACTGGGGCTGCAAAATACCGTTTGAAGGTCAAGGCTGCCCAGAGCAGTATGGGTCTGACCACACACAGCAGGGCCGCACCCCAGTTAGCCTGAAGCCCCACCCACCCCTGTTGCCTTGCCTTCATACTGACTGAGGTTACCAGCTCTGCCCCTGAAATCATTTGAGTTTGTAACCGAAGTCTAGAAAGAAATTGGAGCCGAGAAAAGATTCAATATAACATCTGTCTTCTAACAGTTTGGGTTGATAAACAATTTTGTTTTCGAAACACATGTAAGCAAATACAATGTAATTCTAGAAGAAGCATCGGGAGTTTGTAAGTCTTTCTGCCGGAAACTGGCACCATGGGAAAGACCGCTCGTCAGCAGAGGACAAGAATAGGGCCAAGTCTGCACGGACTCACAGACACGACTTGTGAAAATACACAACTGGGTCTTCCACGCATGTTCACTGATGTCTGTCCTCCTTTCTCTTGGGCCAGATGGATCTTTACAAGAAGCTTTGGCAGAGATGAGACCATGCTTCTCCAGACATGCCTCACAGTGTGTCTGTAAAAGTCTGCCTCGGGGAAGTTCTCGACTTTCTTTGGGTCTCAGTTTCTTTGGTCAAGGAGGGACGCAATGTGTACCTCGTAGGGCTATGGTAGGAATTCAAGAACTAGTGCTTAGGGGCTGCTTACCAGGTTTCAGGCCCTCACTACACGTTCCACCTGCACTGAGCTCACGGATGCAGGTGCTCTGCTGTAAGGAGCTTGGGGAGACGCCCCTGTCCTGCCCCGGGAGGAGGGGTGGCAGGGGGAGAGCCAGGGTCGCAGTGAGGAGGGCTGAGCCCACAGGCACACGGTGTTCAGTGGTGGTGACGGTCCCTTCTCTGCAACCCCTTCCTGCTGTTTCACCTGCTACATCATCAGAAACTTCAGGGCAAGTTCTGCATTTCGAGAACAGTGTAGAAATAGCATATGCAATTTCCGCAAAGGCGAGATGTCCAAAAATAGGGTAGAATCAATTCTTCACTGCATTTCAGGCGCAGGGCCCTTCCCCAGTGACCTCTGTGCCTGTCTGCCAAACATGACTGCTTTCATGATTGGCACCGGGTAGCCAAACCGGTGCTTTCGCGACCGCGGTCAGACAGAGGCCAAGGCAGCTCACGGACCCTGGCTTTTGCTTCAGCCTTGCTGAGGACACGGTGGGACTTTTCCATGGCGGGGCAGAGGGAGATGGGATCATCGGAAACCAGGGGCAGATTTCCACCTGAATAAACCTTGTCACGTCACAGTCTCCTGTGTGTGGGTCCTTGGAACGCTCCCCTCGCTGTCCCGTGGAAAAGCCGGGGAGACTGTACCAGCAACACTGTCACCCAGGTTCTGGCTGGCTGTGCTTCCCACGTGTTCTTCTCACAGCACGCGTTTTTGAGAACATGGCCGTAGTTAGAAGGGCAGGGGCGGAGCCGTGGTCTTTTCTCCACGTTGCTGCACCACACCTGGCCCCATGTCACCTGTCTCAGTACCAACCCCCTCCAGCGGTGTCTGGGGCTTGCTCAGTTCCTTGAAGCAGACACTTGTCCTGCAGCTGACTTGACTGGGGCCCACGTCCCACAGGCCCGACAGGGTGGCATCGTCTGATGCTGCAGAAGGGCTGTCCCTCGAGGTGCTGGACCAGTCCTGGTCCCACGTGGATGCAGGAAAGGGTCTCCGGAGCTCCCCACCCTCACCCCCACGGCCTGCCTGCCCCTCATTGAGACGCCGTTCTGTGTCCAGCAATGCCATGTGACCCACCTCCCTGGGGCGCTTCCTTCCAAGTCCAAGGCAGCGCAGCGAGGCGGCAGAGGTCCTTGGAGATGACAGGCAAGCCAAGGCTCCTTGGCCTGGCTCTGTGCCTAGCCTCCCCGTGGTTTGGGGCAAGTAGTAGAACCACTGTTGGGGCTTTATTCTCACAGTTGAAAGGGGGCTGGGGCTCTGTGTCCTCGCCCCCCTATCGTTGGGCCGGGCAGGAGTCCTGGGAGGGAGTGAAGAGAGAGGAGCTCTGCATAGCTGAGGCCACAGGCTCCGGGGTCGCTGGGCCCGACTCCCAAGGGTGCCCTTCCAGCCTCGAGGGTAAAATCAACACAGCGTTCCCTAGTCTCTCAAACACGGACCTCTTGAAAGCACGTAGTCAACC
This sequence comes from Micronycteris hirsuta, assembly GCA_004026765.1. Taxonomy (NCBI): domain Eukaryota; kingdom Metazoa; phylum Chordata; class Mammalia; order Chiroptera; family Phyllostomidae; genus Micronycteris; species Micronycteris hirsuta. The sequence continues at coordinate 61,038 of PVJI01003798.1, read as the reverse complement.
TGTGCGTTTTGCCACCTCCAATGGGACCTGTGCTTTCTCCGTGGTGTGTCTCTGTGTGGTCACCCGGGCCGGCGACTCCCGTCCAGAGCAGCTTCCCCACTGAGGATCATAGACATTCTTCCCTGGGCTGCTCCGTTCCATTCCCGACGGAGCTCCACACACGGGCTGGACTTCGATCAGTGCTTTTTGATTAAGGGAAAGGCTTTATTTCCCTCGGTTCCAATCCTACCCAAATAATAAATGACTCCAAACCGCAGACACCAGAAAGCCTCTGATTAATGGAATTACACATCCTTCTCCGTCCCAGCATTTGGAGGCTGATGGCAATATGCATAATGACATGTCACATGCTTCAGATACTGCGGGGATCTCCCGGGAAGGTTATTTATTGCCCGTAGCAGGATTCCTCCGGGGAAGGGCTGACATCCTGCCGGTGAGCGGGGGTCCCTGTGCTCTGGGAATTGATCCCAGAGAACGCCTTTTTCCCTGGTTGGCTGGCTTCTTCTCTGTTGTAACACATCTTGTATTTGGCTTATTGCTTACAAAGTAATTCAAATTCAGTCAGACTGGCTTTGGCCATGTGAACGACCTGGGTAAGGGTTTTTCCTAAACACGCAATGTGCCACGTAAGTGAAGAGCGGGCAGAGATGGGTGAGGTGGGGCAGGCAATGGCTGTCAGCCCCATCGGCATGGCCATCCACGGGCGGCGTGGCCTTGGACAAGACTCTGCCTCAGTTCCCTCTCCGCATGATGGGAAATGACTTCATGGGGTTGTTCCAGAGATTTGAGGGTACAGATGTCAGGCCTGGAGTCTGGCACGGGTGGGCGCCCCCACATTTCTCCTGAATTCTCAAAGCCCTCACCCCTCAAATCAGAAAACAGATCCTTCTAGTTCAGGGGGATGTGTGACCGTCAAGTGGAACAATTCCTGCACAAGATTTTATATCATTTTGTAGCTTCCATGATATGTCCAGGCAGAACACTTGTTAAAAAAAAAAAAAGCTTATTCAGTTCAGCAAAATACTTAGAACATCTTCCATCCAGGCACGAAGACAGGTTCTGGCGATTCCAAAGCGTCTGAACGCGGCCCGGCCTGTGGGGAGCTCACGGCTCGCCTGCGTGTGCAGACGCACCGACGAATAATGCAGTTGTTGGGGCCAGTGTGGCGCCAGTCCGTGAACACCCACTAGGGAACTCGGGCCACGGCCTCTCGCCCCGTCTGCGCTCAGGGAAGGCAGCTTCCTGCGGGAGGGGCAACTCGTCGGGGTCTCCAAGGAGGCAGCGCATGGATCAAGATCGACATAGTCACGGGGAGGCGGTTTGGGGGTTCCAGATGGGGGCAAAGTCAACAAGGCCTGGGCCCAAGAAATGGCGCCCATGTGCATGAGCGTGCCCGCGTGCGTGCCTCTGTGTGTACATGCAGGAGGCCACAATTTAGTGCTCCCTCAACTGCAAAATTCAAAGTGGGCTACTGCAGGAGACAGGACCGAGCTAGACACTTGACCTTGAGGGCAACGGGGAGGGACACTGTGTGATATCACATCCACCTGCACTTTGGAAAGTCACATGGATAGAGTTGGGGAGTTAATTTAGGGGACAAGAAGAAAGACAGGTAAACATCGCCTGAGGGGGGCGTGGTCTGACCCGGAGTCGCAGAAGATGGAGGGGGGCTGGCGAGGGAAGGAGGAGACAACGGAAGGGGCCCCGGAGGGCAGGGGGCAGCTCCCTAAGCACTGCAGACAGGACAGGAGGGAAGGATGGGTTTGCGGGGCCCGTGCGTGCGTGTGTGCGTGTGTGTGCGTGTCCAGGGAGGGGCGCTTGAACGTGGGGGATGGCTGGGATGACTCGGCGCCACGTCAGTCTTGACGGTCTGTGGACATCTAGCCTCTGTCGTGAGAGGGCAGGCCAGCCTCGGGCCATCTCCTCTGGCCAGCACACAACCAGACGCGTCCCACCTGCCGGACAAGGGCAGACAACAGACCACCTGCGGCATGTTTGGCAAAACTGACAGGCATGCACACTCCAGGGGCTATTATCAGCTCATTTTCAAAACGGGACGCTTTCAGACATCTGTTTCAGGGTGAGATGAACCCACTATGGAAGGTGCTCCGCCTGGGACTTCTTCCCAGCTCTCCAACTCCACAGCACCCCCAAAGTTCCAACAGCCAGTCTGGTAGACGGCAGGTGGGTAAAGTCCCAGGAACGCACAGACCCCTGGGGAGGCCCTTCCGATCAACGTCTGTGACGATGTTCAGGGAAAAGTCACTGTGAAGTTTGTTTCCAGGGAAGAAAGACTGAGGCTCGGGCTCCGGGCAGCCATGGCCGCACTTTGAAGAGCTGCCGGAGCTCTGCCTGGCCTCAGGCACCGGGGAGAGTCTCGAAGGGAGGAGACAGAAGCCAGCAGGAACCACAGTCCCCAGCAGGACCCAGGGACCCTGGCAGAGACGGCCTTTGCCCTGGACCAGGTGCCACATGCCACAGCCCTGCGCTCTGGACCGCGGTGCCCTGCCTCCCGTTTCTCTGTAAATCCAGCCTCCTCTGCCTCCTCTTTGCTGGAGTTCTTCGAACTTTCCGGCTCTCCAAAATTAATGACCATTCTCTCTGACTCCCTAGCACAAACAAGTTGATTTTTAAATACCACATGTTTTGTCATTTCTAAAAGATTAGGATGGGAGGGAGTTTGGCCGGGTGGACACGTGCTATGACCCCAACCCCCCAGACGGCCACGGGTGCTCTGCGTTGATGGGTGTGGGACCCGCAGGCCAGGTAGGAGCCCAGAGGCAGGGCTCAGGGAGTGACCTCCAAAGCGTGGAGACACGGGGAAGCTCCCAGGCTGGGCGTCACTCCCCAACTGCTGCGACAGCACAGCATGCCGGCTGTTGTCTGGGCCACACGGGCCACCCGCGGGCGTTGCGGCAGCACAGGGCCACTGGAAAAGAGGCGACCCTGCCTGCCGCACCCCCTGGGCTTTCACTTCGTTTTGTTGTTGTTGTTTTAATATGCGTTTCGTTCTACGGCTTTTGTAGCCCAGAGGATTTTGGAAGTCGGTCGAAGTTGCACAAAATGGTTAACGTTTTTTAAAATGTCAACGTCTGTGTTTGCGATTGTGTTGTTGGCAGTTGGTTGTGTCCCACAGATTCCACCCACCAAAGATGTCTTCATCGTCGGGGAGGGAGGGCGATGCTTGAACACTGATATTAACGTTTGCCCTAATTACGGTCTTAAGCAATAACACTCACGTTTTTAAATGGAGATGAGTCATCGCACCGTCTGTCCTCAGAAGGCGACCAGCCCGCGCTGCCAACGCGGGGGTGCTCCTAACGAGCTCACGGCTGCGCGTCTGCTAACAGCGCTCAGACCTCGGGGTTCCACAGAAGAGCACACCCCGTTCGCAGCCTTAACCCGGAAGCCAGAAGATAACGCTGACATGCTATTTTCAAGACTTGATAATAAAGCCGTATAGAAAGAAAGGAAAGGAAGAAGGAAAAAGAGGGAGCTTTCTGTAATGGCCTTAGAGGCAGCCTACTGGACGGGTCATCTGAATTTCAAAGGGCAGCCCTAAACGTTGATGAATTAGAAGTCTCCAGGGCTCAGGGCAGACAGAGCACGAGGGCAGGAGAGGAGAAAATGCTCACTCACTGTGCACAAAAACGAACAAGGACCAGGTGTGCGCCAGGAACCTCACAAGTCGCTAAGTTTCTCTGCAGGGAGAGTGATCTTCGTTGGGGAGATGCCGTTACTGTGGGCCTGGCCCGTGTCGGCCCCTCAGGGTCTGCTCCATCCGCTGGCGGGGAGTCCTCTGCTGATGCCCACGTGGCCTTGTGTTTTCTACTCTTTCTTCATGCTCCACGCTCCAGACACTCCCCGGCGTTGCTTTAGCTCTGCTCAGATGGGCCCAATGCCCTCTCTGTCTCTCCTTAGAAGTGCTACCACGAAACCCTGGTTGGCATCCAGGATCACTTCAGGGGGAGATGCTTCAGGGACTTTCTCAGGAAATCAGAAACCGAAAGAAGACAGGAAGGGAGGAAGGGGAGGGGGATGGAGGGAGGGGAGATGCCTGTTTCTCAGCCGACTGGCAGAAGGACATGCAAGGAGAGAAAGGAAGTCAGGAGCATCCCCCACGGGCCGGGCACTAAGCTAGCGCTCTGTCCGCAGGCTGCTGCCTCGCCAAGCCCTGGGGCCGGGCCCACTGTGTAGATGAGGAAAATGGGGTTTGGAGAGAGGAACTAAGTACCTAAGGTCACGCAGTCGAAAAGCGAGGAGCTCAGGTTAGAGCTCATGGCTATTTCTGCCTTCAAGCTCAGTGGTATTTCTAGAAGAATTCGGAGCCAATTTAGCAGACGTATTTCAGCTGCCAGGGGTTTGCCGCGTTGAGAAGCGTCTCCATCCAGCGCGCTGACCCAGAGAGCAGAGCCCCTCCACACCCGCCACTGTGATCTCAGGCCCACCACCTCGGCTGCGGTAGCTAATTAGATCAAGACAGGAATCCTGACCCAAGGCAGAGTCTGGACCAGCTAATTAGATTAAGATCAATATAAAATCCTCCCCTGACAAAGGAGCAGTTGGACATTTCTGGCAGAGATGTCTGCAGGTTGAGTCGATAAGATAAGGACAAACAACACGTGTTGCAGGTGAGTCTGTGCCGGAATCCCTTCCCGCTCCCCTTAATGAAGGGGGCGCAGCACGGCTCCCCGGAGGGCGGGGGGCCGCGATAGGGGGACGCTCCGTGCTGCCTGCAGAGGCTGAGGCTCCGCAGTGAATGCCGCAGGTCCTGGGGATGTGGCCTCAGGACCACAGCTCCCTCATGTCTAAATGGGGTTTGACAGCCAGCAGGTGACCCTCCCACCTCCCGTCAGGACACAGGAGCGCATAGTGGGCTTGCACACGCAGCACATTGGACCCTCAGATCAGCCTTCGGTGTTCTCATCACATGGCCACAGCGGTCGGGGCGAGTCGCTGTCACCCTTGGTCACGGCGCACGGTGCCCGGGGCCGGGCTGTGAGTAGATTTGCCCAACGTTTCTGGCTAAGGGGGAGACATGGGGCGCGATGGTGCTCATGCCCCACGTCACACATCACCGGGAGAGCACGTGTCCTTGGCCCGGGGTGGGGGGCCTCACCCGCACATGCCTTCCCGTCTTCCTGAAGAACTTACCTGATGGAAAAGGACCCCAAGCCAAGGGGAAATAACCCCTCAAAGGTGCGCATAGCGGGAAAGCTTGAGTGGATTCGGCAGGTAAGTGCGTTCTCTGAACTCCAAGTTCCAGCGATGGAACACTTTATTTAATCAAAGGACGACTCAGTGAAGGGAAAGGGGCTGCCAGCCCGCAACTCAAGGCTGAACGGACTCCCCACTTCCTGCCGCTCCATGTGGGGGAGGCGGGGGCCCCCGAGGCAGCACAGACACTAGGTAATCCAGCGGGGACTGAGCAAGAGCTCGGCTGGTCCGGCTGAACCACACACCTGGGGAGACCACATGTCAAAGGGACGATGGTCCGAGTAGCAGCTGCAGGGACCAGAGTCCTGGATCAGGAAGGGACAGCAGAGGAGGGAGAGCTGGGCGGAGACAGGAGCCAGAGGCATGGTGCCCCAGGGGGCAGCGCCAGAAGAGATCTGACCGTCCTCGACAGCGCAGGTGATGGCTGCTGAGGAGGAGCCTGGGGTCTGTCAGAAAGACTGAGTGACAGAGGTTGCAGGTAGGGGGCGGGAGGGTCAGGTTCGTTTCACCAGAGCCTCCCGGCACCATATGCTGGGTCTCGGGTTCCGGTCCCCAGGGGCCTGAGATGGAATATCATGCACATTTTTTGCAAGATCATATTTTTAACCAAGATAAGTGCATACCAGATGGCTTGCCCCCAAGCCCTTGCTAACTAGACGCCCTTCCACTTCCAGTTAACCCGCGAGGGTCTGCGAGGCCCTGACTATGATGAGGACAAGGCAAACGCCCTGCCTCTGTGGGTAGACATACTATGTGACCAGCCAGTGCCACGGGATGGCATTATGGAGATAATAGGTGAGCTGCAGTTTTTAACTTGCGGGCTGTCCACCCTTCTACAGCTCGCCCTTAAACACAACAGACACCAATGGACATTTTTCTATGAACGCCCACCGTCCAAGTCCACTGTACCCCCCAGTAGGCTGGCCTCTAGCAGGTCACCTGACCTGACCCACAACCAAATAAGGGGGGGAGCCTTAAAAGGTGACGAACACAAGTGAAAATTAACTTGGTGTTTAAAGATGAAAAACCATCCTCAAGAATATTTCACAAGTCATGATAACACTTCAAACATAGGTTAATGGAATGAAATTGCCTTTTTGTAGTTCAGAGGTGTCTGAGGACAGGCAACTTGCTAGTGGAGAGACCACGAGCTGCCCAGGACGCGGGGTACGTCTTCTGACCCTGTTTCAAAACCCAGGGCGCCGGGCGCAGGGACAGGGGTGATTCCGTGTAACCCCAGTTCCTCCAAATCCCAAGTGAGAATCTAAACCCTTTAGCAACAGGCATCCCTGGGGCTCCTTCTCGCCTTCGATCACTCGTTGCATGCTGAGCTCGGGGCCCCTGAGATGACAGAATCTGGGACCAGGTGAGGGAGAGACATGGACAACAGCCGGGTGGCCCCGGCCGACCTCACCTCTCCGCTGTTGCCTTTGCGTGCGTGAGTAGCTCCTTGTGGGGCCTTCCCTAATTCCAAGAGCCTTCTGGAGGCGCGTAGCATCCTGGGCCGGGGTGGGCAGTCCCAGGAGCACGGCCACCCATTGCAGGACAGGTGTCTCATGGGTGTGACCCCAGGCAGCCACCAGCAGGTATACCCCTCTCCCCAGCAAGGAGACCGAGCTCTGAGAAACGCAAGCAACTTCCCTGGGGTCAGAAAGCCCATGAAGGTCCAGCTGGGAGGGGGACCCGTCCTGTGTGACACCAGAGCCACGCCCTCCCTGGCCCCTGCCTCACCTCAGCCAGGAGCACCTGCGCCTGCCGCAGCCCTCACTCCCCCCACTCAGAGCGCTCAACGGTTGGGCACGTGCCCCGACGTTCCAAGTTCACGCAGTGGTGTGATACTTCAATAAACACTAAATGGGCTTTTTCCCTTACTTATGGGCTTGAGATATTTTCAGCATTTATACCAGAGTGTTGCTGACAGTTAATGAACCGTGGTTCATGTAGCTTAAGCTCAGTGAGAAAAGCCTGGTGCAGACCACAGAGCGTCCTGTCCCAGGACAAGCCTGCGTGAGTGACGGACAGACTCACGGCAAGTTCCAGGCTGCGGAGCCTCCTTCTCTCACTGTTGAATGCTGGGCTTTCCCAGAGGGGCTCATTGCATCTCTGTGTGCTAGGCAGGCGACCGGAAAACTCACGTAAGCCAGCAGTCGTAACTAACCCACATTCATCGCACTCCCTGCAGTGACACCCCCCAGGTTCTGTGGCACAGGCACCCCGGCTTCCCAGAGAGAAAAGCCGAGGATCAGTGACATGACACGACCTCACCACAGCCTCACAGCAGGTGTGACACCGCCGGGCTCCCTGCCCTGCGCCGTCCCACTTGAAAACCCGGTGGCTCCAGGCAGAGCCTTTCAAGAGCGGATTGAGACGAGCGTTTTCCTTCTTCTGTCCACACTTATCTTCCATAGCTGATCGTTGACTCGCAGCATTCCAAGGTCACGAATAAACTGCTTTATGTGGACGTCGTCAGTTAAGTTCCGATTGTTTCACTGGTGCTGGGAGGAGGTGGGTCCCCCCCCCACCCCATCTGTCCTTGAACTCAGGTGTAAGAATCACTGGCGGAGACATCGTCCTCCGATTCAGAGAGAAAAGGCGGGTGTAAGAGGTGGGGTGCCCATGTGTCCCGGGGGCTAAATGCCCATGTTGGAGGCAGGGGTGCAGGAGCCCGGCCGGCTGGCGTGACCGGCCACATGTCATTTCTCTCATCTGCTTTCTGTCTTGCGTCATTACGATCATTAAAAAACCCGTGTCTGCAAATAGCCCTGGTAGTTTTGTCTTTCATTCATGACTTATGATTATTGTTACTCAAAACCCCCTTTTCTCCAGCCAAGACAATGATTTCTTAGTTGGCATCAGGATGCGATCCACAGAGGATTCATCAGGGCCAGGAAGCATTAAATACTGCTTCCCACTCTCACATTCTATTGTCAGGGGCCGTCTTTGATAATAACGACCTTAATTTATAGGAATATAAATAATACAACAGTGACACCAAGAACCTATGATCATATAAATCTGTCACCGATCAGTACAAATGAACACAGTTAAATGAAACTGAACTATGAACACGCCCATGCATCAGCTGCTGACGGAAAAAGTTTACAGGAAAAGAGCGGGAGGAGGAGCACAAAAGCCACGGTTACAGGAAACACGGAGGCGTCCGTAGTCACGCAGGCTGTTCTCCTTACAAGAGCAGCTAAGTTTTGCCTCTGATTCTTTGAAAATGAAGATTTCTACAGAATCAAATGGAAAATAATGTAACGCAACATGTTTAAATATGCCACGTCTATACTACAGCAAATGTATTTTTTTAAGGAAACAGAAGCCGGGAGTCCGCAGTCTCGGGCAGCCCCGCCCGCGGCGGTGCGTGCGTCCTCTCCTGACGTCGGCGGCCACGGCAGCTACGCTGTAGTTGGCGGTGCTGGATGGAATAATGAGGTGTGTGACTTTTACAAATAAGCTAGTGCTTTAGTGTTGCTGGCTTACGCGGTAATGCTATTTTCTTTTCCTTTAAAAAAAAAAGCCACATGCATTTGCTGTTTGAAATGAATGAAATTCGTTTCCAGGAATGTTCTTTCTATCAGCAAAGTCATCTCCCTACAGCCATTGAACAAAGCCATCTTTGTAATTCTTTTCTCTTCTTGAGAATCCATTTTATTGATTACTCCGGGGAAAATGCTGAAATTGCTTTACGCGGTAGAAGAGAGAGCGCGTACGTGGAACTTCAATGCAGATGAGACGCTGGGCTGATCCTTTCCAAAGTTCCCAGCGCACGTGGCTTGTGAGAAAACCTTCCATCGAGGCAGACGGGCTCCAGGACAGAAGGAAGCTCCTCAAAGGCAGCAGCTGTGATGGGGGGCGACCTGTTCTGTCGTCACAGACACGTGCACGGGCAGCGAGCGGGGAGGGAGCAGCTTCTCCGCAAAGTCCTCAGTGTCACCTTGTACACGTGTCTTGTCGAAATTTTCATTTGACATCCATGACAGAAGTACAAGATTTTTTAAAGTTAAGTTACGATTTTACCAAGATGGAAGTTACAATCCAGAGGCGACATAGACTCAGCCCGGCCCATAACTGCACAGGAGACCCGGTCGCTACAGAGAAGTTTTCAGAGATCTTCCCTCAAAATGGACCATTTGCCACTGGGATGTAGTTTTGTTCGCACGGTCGGTGGTTGGAGGAGGTTGGGGGTGAGGGAGGTTCTGAGTCTGGGAAAGCCGTGTAAATGTGTTAGTATCTCAAACCATCACAGGGGATTCCTGCGTTGCTCCCAGTGGGATTCATACACGTTCCGTCCCCTCACCCAGGAGCTAAGTCAAGGCCAATGCACATTGTTGCTCTGAGCCATGGTATTCTGGCAAAGAACAAAAGCCAGCAGATGGCGGGGTGGCTGGGCATGAGCCAGCCCTGAAGAAAGGACTCTTTTCCTAGTCAAACACTGGCCTCGGGCCGCGGCCCTGCAGACCTGCAGGTTTTAGCCCAGTGAGACCGGGCTGTGTGTCTATCCCACTGAACTTTAAGGTTACAAATGTGTGCAAAGCCCTGAGTCTGGCATGGGTTGTTCCAGCAGAGACAGCGTACGAAGTGGAAGACACCTCCTACTCCCACTGGGCACCACCTATGTTGAATCTGAGGTACCTATAAATTGGAGTTGGAGCCAGATGCTAGCTAAAGAATTAGAGTGAATATAAAAAGCGATGACACTTTTCCAGAATGTTCTTCCCCTCTTTCAAAGACTTGCAGAACATCGACCTCATTAGGAAATGCTCAAAGCAGCAAACCTGAGTCCTTGTGTTTTCCCTGAGTGGCTGTTCCTCTCCTGCATCAAAGGGACCACTGTGGCAGCCTGGGAGGGCATTCCCGGCCTGAGAGGCAGGTCCCACGCAGCCTCTGTCAGCTCGTTACAGATCTGCGCACGAAGCTCCGTAATTCCCATCGGTCCTACTTCTGTGCATCTCCAAGTTGCACACAGTATCTCCCACTCCCTGATGACCAGGGCTCTGGGCGGGCTGGATGCACCGAGCACGTTAAATCTGGCCCATAAATCGGTTTCTCGGGTCCCTTCATCCTGTTCTTCATTACGCCCGGTGCAATCTGTCCGCTGATTTGGTAGCACTGAGGCACCCCTATCTGGATGTCTCACACCGGGAGTGTGAAAGGAAAACCTATACTGAAGACACACCTCTTTTTAATGGAGAAATGACAGTTGCGTGTGTGTGCAGACACGTGTGTTTACGTTACAGGTACTACGTAGGCTTTTAGAGATCAACCAGCTCTGCAGCTCTCCTTCCTTCCTTCCTTCCTCCCTTCCTTCCTTCCTTCTTTCCTTCCTTCCTTCCTTTCTCCCTCCCTTCCTCCCTCCTCCCTCCCTTCCTTCCGTCTTCCCTCCCTCCCTCCATGCATCAGAAAGCCAACGCTGTGTCAAGCAGAGGTCCGAGACATGACGGCGAACTCTGTGTTGACAGCTCTTATACGGCCGACCCTGGAACAACCCGGTTTGAGCCGTGCGGGTCCACTTCTGTGCGGGTTTTTTCATCTTGTAAACAGGATGTAAACTCACAATATAAATACACACAGTACAGTACTGTCAGCGTAGTTTCTGTTCCTCATGATTTTCTGCATAACTTTTCTTTTTCTAGCGTACTTTATTGTAGGACTACGGTACACAGAACATATAAAACATGTCTTCATCCTGTTTATGTTATGATTAAGGCTTTCAGTAAATGTGTGCTGTTAGTAGTTACATTTGGGGGGAGTCACAAGTTATACACGGATTTCCAATAGCACAGAGTTGGCACCCCAATCCTGTGTTGCTCAAAGATCCACTGTCCCTCTACGGAACATGAGTAGTTCACCAACACAAAACAAATCCGAAGGTGCCCTGGTAGAGTAAGGGACCACCACCAATGGCGGCTGGGGCAGGTGGGTGGGCTGATGAGCAAGAGCAGTCCAGAGGGACTTCTTGGTGATGGAGACTTTACACCTGAGAACTGCAAGGGAAAGGGGGTGCAGAGCTGGCTACCAGATCACCTCCTCTCCCACAGGCCGGGGCTGCTAACGAGCCTCCCCGTCGTGGGGTCCAGGACACTGTGCAGGAGACCAGGAGGGCAGGGGAGAGCGGTCGAGGGGGCGGCGGGCCCATGGGCCACAGGGAAGCGTGGAACTTTCGTCCTGGTCACAAGGGACGCTGCTGTAGGGCTGAGGTGGAGCAGGTATCGTGTGCTTCTTTGCGTTGAAAAAATTGTTTTACCTGCTGTGTTCATGAGGGCAGGACTCTGAGGCCTGGTGGGGGCCACAGTGCAAAGAGCCAAACTGGGGAAACTAAATATTGGGTTGGCCAAGACGTCCATTTAGTTTCTTCTGTAAAATAAAAGACACGTTTTCATTTTCACCAGTAACTTTGCTGATTTGGGCATTTTGAGTATGTCGGTATCACCCACATGATATAATGTTGATTGTTCTCAATTAATGTCTCGATTTGATCACTATCAACTTCAACTGGTGTCCCCGACCATGGAGCATCATCCAGCGAGAAATAAAACCTTCCAAACCACTTTTGACACATTCGATCAGTCATAGCACCTTTTCCATACACTGCACAAGTCTTTTTTTGCTTTTCACTTGGGTTTTTACCTTTCTTGAAATAATAAAGCATAATATGCCCCAAATGTGGCTTATTTTCTTCCATCTTCAATATTAGAATGGCTACACAAAAATTCCCCAATTTTGGTCAGTTTCTTTAAATGCACGCTGATGTGGCAGCTGTCACAATAGGTAGCTGCAGTTGTCAGGCAAGAGGTGGCAGTGACTTTGACAAGGACGGTAGCAGTAGGAGCAGAAATAAAGGTTCCATGTGGGATGATTTTGATGGTGTAACAAGAAGGACTTGGTTTTGGACTAAATATGATGGTGGGGGAAAAAAAAAAGAAATTCTCAGGGTAACTGCCAAGTTTGGGTCCTGGGAAATTGCCTACATGGTGACTTCGGAGCCTTAAGGGGAGTAGGGGGTGAAGGCAGTTGGGAGTAGAAGCCTGGAGTCCAAGGGTAAGAACCGGAGGTGTGAATGGGGGAGTCTGTGGTACAGGGCCCCCCGCGACTGATTTAAGGCTGCAATCTGGCATGAAATCACCCAAAGAAAGGACAGAGAGGAAGCTCCAAGGCCAAGCAGGTGGCCGCATCCCTGAGGAAGGAGAGAGAGAACGAGGTGGCCAGGAGGTGGGGAGAGCTTCCCGAAAGGATGAGGACAGTCTGGAAATCTGGACCTTATGAAAAGTTAGAGCCCAGGGATAGAGAACGTGACTGCATCCGGGTGATGCTGACAAGGTCTAAATAGCCTCTTGCATCCGGCTCTGAGCTTTGTTCATTGGACCATAGGCAGTGTTTTAAGGCGGATCCTTCTCAGCTCAAGTTCTTTTCAGAATCTCCTTTCAACAGGATTTTACTCTGCTGACAGACTAACAGGATGGGATTCTCTCAGTGTCTGTGAAGGAGTCTGGTTTCTGTGAAAGGAAAACGAAGCTCTCGTCCCGATCGCTGGGCCCTGCTGGGGTCTCTGATCGGGGCGGCAGGGCAGGTGTGAGGGCCAGGCTGTCCGCTGGCAGACTGACAAGATGCCCTTGTCCCAGTGACACTGAAGACGGGCTTGGGAGGCAGGCGAGGGGAAGCCTCGCCTCCTTCTGAAGGGGGATGTGTTTGTTGGATGCCGCGAGTTTCCAAGACCCTCCTTTCTCCTGAGCCATGCGTCCCCGCAGTCCCCGTCGGGGGGACTCAGTCACGCAGCCCCCACTTGGGAAGGCAGCTTCTCCGGAGTCCTCTCTGCATTTGCTGTGAGCCTCCCACTCCTGGGTCTGCACATCCATCTCTAGGTGCCGAAGGCTCGTAGCTTCCCCAGACATCTGAGATGCCGGGCACAGTGAGGGCCCTTTCTTAGGGGTGCTGCAGCCCTGCAGGTGAGTCCAGCACCCCCTTAACAAAGGAAGGAAGGGAAGCACGTCTCAGGACCACGAGGATCCAGATGGACCAGGCAGCATGCGGTTCCTTCTCTCTCTCTCTCTCTCTCTTCTCTTCTTTCTCCTTATCATTCTCTCTCGCTCACTCGCTCTTGATGTAAATTGTGCACAATCAGTGCGGACACTAAGTGTAGCTAGATCAGTGTGACAAGTACACTGTGCACACCTTTGTGACTGTAACAAACATAAGCCAAAAACATCGCGTTTAAACAAAAATTCCATTCAGACGGCACCTTTTAAGAGCACAGATTTCACGTCACCCTACGTAAAACTACTCAATTCTAAACTTGACACAGCTACAAACTCCTCACAGTGAGCATTAAATATTTTTGCTAAGAAAATGGGTACTTTTTTAAACAAATGAAAGGCAATTAACGTCTGGCACACTGTCCAGCCCAGATTCCTCTGCCCCCGCGCTGAGGTGCGGTTCTGGTGAGCTGGCGAACGAGCGCGAGGCCCGGCCCCATACCTCTGCGCCCCTAGGTTCCTCTTCGGGGACTCAGGGGTGGGTGCAGGGGCCGGGCGGACCCAGGCGCGCTGGGGCGACTTGACATAAACCCATTACTGACACTCAGACCTCATAGCATCTGCTTACTGGGCGCATTTCTACAGTTCTTACATCAACAGTGTAATGGACTGAGTTTTGCTGGTTAAGGCAATCCCTTCCCTGGCCTGAAATACAGTAAGTTAAAAAACACAAGCATTTCTAAAGCAGATGGGTTTGAGTGGGTGAGCTCAGGTGACGTCTGAGGACAACGGTTCGAGTCCCGTCATGAAAAAAACGGAGGAGGAGGAGGAGAGAAAGAATGTGGAGGGAAGTTCTATTGACTGCCCTCAGAGGTTTCCAGACATGTCCATAATGTGTTTGGAACTAATGAGTGGACCTAATTAGTGTCAGAAATGGGCATTCACAAAGATAAATGACACTGTACGGCAGCGTGTCGGTCCACGCACGTCCAGGAGCAGGGGCCGCACACAGCTCCCATCCCGAAGCTGAACAGAGTCAGGCCCTCACACTGGTGAGCGTCCCGGATCGGTGCTGACCCCTGAGGTCGGGGGCTCGGACGCTGATAGAAGCCCGTCTGTGTCTCTCGGCGCCTGTTCTCCCGCCAGGCCGACACTACCTCTTCGTGGTGTAGACAGTCGGCTCACTGGGGCAGGGTGTAGTGACACGTGACCTCGGAGAGTTGTGGGTGAACCCCTCTCGGCCTCGGGAGACCAGAACGCAGGCGGCCTTTCCTCTGACTCCACCTGCGGACTTCAGAGGGCTGTCTGCCCTCGGCCCGCGCTATCCCTCCGGCCAGGACAACAGGGCAGCAGGTGGGGCCGTCCTGGACCGCCATCGCTTGCAGGGAGAGCTCACCGCAAAGGAACAAGGAGCCCTTTCCGGGGAGAGACTGGAAGGGCGGAGGTCAGCCCCACAGGTCCCCTGCAGACGGCGAGTGTGGACATGGCCCGGCCCGCAGACGCGGGTCCCAGGCAAGGGCGACTCCGTGTCCCTTGAATCAGCATTCACAGTGACAACAGTTGCAGCTGACGAGCAGATGCCGTGCTCCTGGGTCATTAAAATGAGGAGACGATGTCTGAGGGAGGCAGTTCTTGAGGTGGCCAGGTTAGGTGGGGACTCGAGGGCCAGGGGAAGATGTGGCTTAGGGAGAATCAGCACTGTTGAAATGGTTAAGTATTTTCCTTCAGAACTGATCAATAAAATTCCAAACTTTCCCCCAGAGACATCGTGCACAATCCCATTAATTAGCTCACATTGCTATCCAAACGGTAAACCATTATTATAGCTACTCCTGCATAGAATGTACTGTAAAACGAAAAGTTCCAGAATTCGTGTATTCTCATATGATTATGTGTTTGTGTGTGCATACATGCACAGATATATGTGTGTGTGTATATGCATACATACACACACGTGAGTGAAAGATGCTCCAGACCCGCGGGTCTGCCTCTGTGTTTGCATCTGTGCCGGGCGCTCAGACACGGTGACAGGGTCACACAGCCTGGCCAGCAGGGACATGTGAGCGACCCCCGGCAGGACTGGGCTCGGCTCTGTCCCGATCACCGTGTCCATGCCTGACTGTTGGTGATTCTCTACAGAGGACAGCAGGAGTGAGCCCCTTCCTATTGCCCCGGACACAGGTTCAGGCGTGACTCCCTGAAACGGGTGCACCCCAATCCAACTCAGTCCTGTGGGCTGACAGGCTTCCCAGTTCATTCACACGCAAACTCCACTTCGAAGGGATTTATCTTCCCGCCACAGAAATCACCGCCTTAATGACACTTTGGAGCCTCTGGTTTCTGCACTCCCTGGTCCAGCCATGGACGGGGGCAGAGGAGTTTGGCCAATAGACACACCTGAGGACTCCGGGTTCCAGTGAGCCGCTTCATCACCAAACGCCATTTCCTTCTCGGGGGACTGACACCCAAAGACCAGTGTTCGGGGGTTCAGATATGACCATGATTTCAGCGACACATCCGGTTCCATGAAGGACATCAGTCTGTGCCCGTCACCAGCCCTCTCGCTTCGGGCCTGCCACAGGGACCCGAACCCCTGTCCTGGGTCCGGGACCACGGGCAGCGCAGGCAGCCCCTGTGCTTGCCTCTCTCGCAGATGCCTTCAGGCAAATGACCTTGGCCCACTGAGGGTCCCTTTCCTGTCCTGTGTCAGTGCCACAGGAATCTGTGACAGCATCGAATAGACCTCTGTGACCTCAGACCTCCTGTGACTGAGTGACAAAGACGACTGTTCATTGGAGCCGGTTTTTACAGGCAGGAGAAGGGGGAACCATCCTTATGAAGTCATTTTTAAAACCTCTTTCTTTAAGACAAATAATGCCACCCACTGGGGACCTACAAAGCTGTATTAGTTGTGGAAGGCAGACATGTCTCTTTAAAGGGAAATGAAGCAAACACTGAATTTTTAAAACATATTTCATGATGCTGTTCCTTATATCTAATTCCCTCTCTTTACCTAGTTCTAAAAGCTGCGGTGGGAAGAGGAGCGAGCTGTGGCGGCGAGGGAATGGCTGTGGTGGGGTCTCCCGAGACCGGGGTTCTCGTCCGACTGGTCCCAGCAGAAGCCCGGGGTCTCTCTTGGCCTCCGTTGGCATAGCTGTGAGATTAGGGGATTTTAAGTGTTTTTTTTAATGTTCATATCTTAAGCCTAACTGATTATCGCTTTCGTTTACGGAAAACCAAAATGGCACCTGGTGCTCCCAGGAATGACCGCCAAGTTCAGGCGCCTCAGGCCCTTGAAGTGCCACCGGGCCCTGCCTTCTTCTCTGACCGGACCCCATTGGACTTCGGGCCGCGCGCCCGTGAACATCGCTCAGCAAAGGAGAGCACCCACGTGTGCCGCCAGCGGAAAGTGTTGGAGGGCTGTTCGTTTGAAGGGTGTCTGGAGCGTGGCCCGAATCTGTTGCTGGTCCCGGCCCACGCTGGGAGCCCGGGCATCCTGTGCACCTAAGTCTCACGTTAACTTAAAATCGTCAGTGTCTGCTTTGGGGTCTCTTCAACTTTTCTCTTTTCGGAGAGAGTGTTCACAGGCTGAAGCCCAGCTAAGCTCCTAAAGGGAGGAGGAGCCCCCTTTTCCCAGTGAAATGGACAAGGCTCCCCGTAGTAACAGGTGTGGCCTCTGCACACAGCACGGCAGGCAGGCCGCGTGGGCCTGAGTGGTCGCGACGGTGTCCCTCTGCCTTTCCCCACAGCACACGGGGCAGACAAAGGGACACTCAGGACACCCCTGGGCCCTTCCTGACGGGGCAGCTCTGGGAGCAGCAGAGAGAGCAGGGGGCCTCCCAAAGGCCACCTCCCACGAGAAACAAGTGCGCTGGACATCTCCCCTCTCACCCTCGGACACACCATTGTGCCTGAGACAGGCATGGTCCTTCCCAGCCCTCAGCAGGGGTCTCACCTTCTCCGAAAGCTCATGCGAGGGAGGCCTGGGGACACCACGCCGTGCCGGTCCTCAGCCAGGAGCGGCATCTGGCTTCTCTCCACTGGCAAGGTCAGGCCCTGCCCGGGAAGACGGGCCTGCTCCCAGGGACCTGCGCGGAGGTGTCGGTCCCAGGGTCAGAAACCAGTGTGCAATGTTCGCACAGAGATGTGTTTTTGTACAAACACTTAGAACCTTGTTTGTAGATGCCGTGTATGGAGACTTCCTTTCCAAGCTGTGCCTTAAGGTTCCCTGGAACGCCAGGGCGTTGCAGAGCGCTTGGGCAGGCGGGGCCTGTGGGGACACGGAAGTCCCACGAAGGATCTTGTTCGCTCGTCCGTGCCCTCTGCCTCCCACCACAGAGGTCTCCTGGACTGTGGGGACGTGGTCCAGGGCCTGAGTGTGCCAGAACCGTGGACAGTGACAGACATACATGTTTCTCCTAGGCATGCGAGCCCGTGACAAAGGTCAACTTGTACAAGGCGCAGCGAGGCCACCGACAATAATGACATGGACTGGCCAGGACAATACACTGCCACACGAGTTGCGTGAATGTGGCCTCTGTCTCAGAAGACCTCGCTGTGCTGCGTGCCCATGGTGGAGGCGCTGGGCACAGGTAGGTCCCTGCCCAGCGGACAGCGCGGGACACTGGGACCCCCCCCAGAACAGCACACAGTCTACAACCGAGTGATTGGTTATTTCTGAACGTTCCTCCTTTGCTATTTTGGTATGGCTGCAACCACAGATAAGGGGAGCCACTGTAGTGAGCTCTGGGCCCGGGGTCTGATCCAGAGACTTGGGGGGCAGAGGGGAGACTGGCCGGCCTGACCTGATGTGGGGCAGTGTGGACAGTCGTCAGCAGACGTCTGCACCTGCAGAGCCACCACCCGGCCCTTCGTACCGTCCATTTCTCCCTGTTCCGACTGCCAAGGAAGAAACACAGAGCACGCGCCTGCCTCAGACGCCCGCCCCTGGACACCCCCCACCACCACCCCGGCCAGGGAGGGTCTTTGAGGCAGGTGTGGGAGGTGGCTCTCCCCTCCCCTCCTCCCCGTGAGATCGCATGAGGCCCCTAGGTCCCAGCACCACGGGGACCTGGGGCAGGACAGTCTCTGGTGTGGGGGGGGGCACGTTCACTGTGGTGCTCAGCAGCCTCCTGACCGCCACCCCCGAGACCCAAAGCAGCCCCTCCCGAACGTGACAGGAGGTGGCCTCTGCACCTGTCACCCAGGGGGCCACATTTAAGCTGCCCTGGGCACATTAGCTGATAACACATACCAAGCTCTTTACTTACAGAAGAAGAATGTTTTTTAAAAGGGTACGTGTGCATCCCTGTGTGTGGTGTGTATTTATATATGTGGCATGTATCTGTGTGTATCTGTGTATGGTGTGTATTTTATACGTGGCATGCATGTGTGCATGTGTGTAGTGTGTGTTTATCTGTGTGGCACGTATATGTGTGTATCTGTGTGGCGTGTATTTTATATGGGGCATGTATGTGTGTATCTGTGTGTCGCATGTGTTTATCTGTGTGGCATGTATGTGTGTGCATCTGTGTGCAGTGTGTATTTTATATGTGGTGTGTATCTGTGTGTGGTGCGTATTTATCTGTGTAACATGTATATATGTGTAGCTGTGTGTGGTGTGTGTTTTATATGCGGTGTGTATCTGTGTGTGTGGCATGTATATGTGTGTATCTCTGTGTGTGTTGTGTGTATCTCTGTGTGTGGTATGTATTTATCTGTGTAGCATGTATATGTGTGTAGCTGTGTGTGGTGTGTGTGTTTTATATGTGGTGTGTATATGTGTGTATCTGTGTGGTGTGTGTGGCGTGTATTTACATGTGTGGTGTGTGCATGGGAATATTGGGGGGGGTGTCTGTAAAATGACAGACAGACGCTCCACAAGGTTCTCTGTGGCTCACTCAGAAGGCCTGAGACGTCCACCCCAGCCGAGGTGGGGTAGGAGGGACCAGCTTCCCGTCCAGTCTGCAGCCACCGAAACACCAGGCAGTCTGTACCAGCAGATCGAGCTCCTGGCCCTCGGGGTGGGGGGTGCACAGGCCCTGGAGTGGGGAGCAGTGGGCAGCCTCCCATTGCCTGGCCCACTGCCCAGGAGGGCCCAGGACAGTGACCCCAGCTGCCTCCCCGTGGCAGCAGACAGGAAGTGCGGGTGCCCCTGTTCTGGGCACTCGGAACAGCAGGACACAACCTGTATGACCACATCACCAAGACGGACCCCGGTTCCCCCTCCCTCTCCTGCACAGGCATGGGCGTGGGGCCACAGTGTGCCCACAGCCCCGAGGCGCCGCCCTGCGGACCGGGACCCGAGGAAAAGCCCCGAGCCCCGGCCTCGAGCAGGGTGCTCAACCACGTCTGAGGGCACCACGATCTCCGATTTCATAGAAAGCATCCCTTTCTAGAAAGCCTGTCCCTTCGTGCCCTTTCCCAGTGTGATTTTGGGGGAAACTACTTACATTTCTGTTCATAAACATTCTGAAAAGAGTGGCAGCTTCCGTCCGGCTGTCCTCACTCGTGTCCACTTTTTTCTGACGTGAAATCGGCACCTTTTGCACGGAACACCCACTACCTGCCCCACCCCTAGAAAGGGACGAGGCCTCAGCCCCACAGAAACAGAGGGAGCAGACTGTCCCACCTACTTGCCAAGCCTCAATGTCCCTTTCTTTAAACAGAGAAAATATGGTCATAATCGCACCACTAATGAGGGTGTCTGCCTCCTGAGTTCATGATGGGTCCCCGTGACTCTGGCAGACGGAACACGCAGCGACGCCGGCCCGGCCCAAATGCTGAGCAGACGGCAGCTGCAGTCGGCGGGGTCGCTGTCGGGGGAACCCCCTCACTCCTGTCGTTACAAGAAAGGAGTCTGCAGGGAAAGGTGGAACCCACATCAGAACCCCGACTCTGATCCACGAGCCACGTGATCACAGAAGGTCATGACCACCTTGGGCCCTGCGTCCCAGCAGGCAGGGCGGCAGTGACGAAAAGCTTAGGGAAGCCAGGATCCACATGCACACCGCTTCATCCCCCCCAAACCCAGTTACTGGTGAGTCCGAGCTTGAAAGCCACATCCCAATGTGGAGGCAGCCACATCCGGACCTCTGGCACCTGGGTGGGGGGGGGCTGGATCGCCAGGCCCTGGAGTCCGGCATTTTGCATCTGCCACAATTCAGGATCAACACGATTCACCTCCATTCTTCTCTCTCCCTGGAGGATCGAAACCACTCCCAGGAAATCCCCGCTGGGCAGCCCTGTGCCCCCCACCCCCGTGTGCAGGTGGGCACTTACCGAGACAGGGCTCGGAGCCCCAGTTGAAAAAGGAAATTTGCATTCAGCAACCTAACTGCCTGTTTCCATTAGGAAGAGCTTGCTCTCTCTCTCTTCCCCCCCAAGGAGAGAAGGGCGTCAGGGATGTGGGCTTGGATCTTTGCAGTGGAGGGGGCGTCCCAATTCAAGGTACTTCTTTGGTGGGGGGGTCAGCAATACCTCCACGTACAAAGGTGCCCACGTGAGGAAGGCAAGTGCTTGCTTTCCACGGGACTCCCCGTCTCTTCCACGCCTCTCCCGTCCTCTGCGAGCCCCGGGCAGCCCGGCACAGCTGTGACCTCTCGAATCTGTCAGCCCCAGATTAGCTGATACCTCATCAATTTCGCCTGCACTACATTTGCAGCCCGGTCCCAGGAGGATGGCCCAGCGCATCAAACACCAGGCCTTCGCCCCGGAGCCAGATTTTCTTCAAAACGATGGGGGCATTTTCCACTGCTCTTGCAGGGGCCTGGGCAGCCAGCCTGGGGGGGGCTTCTCCCCAAGGGGGATGCTCAGGAGCCTCTGATTATTCCTCGTAAATTTTTCATAAGGACAGCTGCCCACGCTCGCCTCTGCCGAGCCGCCCTCCCCCTCCTCTGCAGCCGGGCCTCCTGACAAGGCATGAAAAACGAGAATGACTGCACTCGGTCCCCATTAGCCAGGAAGTGACTGCTGGGAGGCTGTGCCGTTTCTGGCTCGGGAGGGGCTGGGCTGGGCTGGGCTGCTGGGGATGGGGCTGGGAGACAAAGGAGCAGCCTGGGATGGACGACGCCGGCTGCAGGCTGAGGCAGGTGGCCGCAGCCCCGCGGACAGCCGTGGCTGATGAAGCTGGCCTGGAGCAGAGAGGGCAGCGGGCTGGTTCTGTAGACGCCCCTGATCCAGGCCCAGGTATTGGGGTGCCTGTCCCCTAACCCCAGCCCTCCATCCTGGGGTCCAGGGAGCACCAAGCTCCCTGGGAGGCCAGACCCACACCACCCAAATCAAAGCCAGGAGGAATTAAAAGGTAGAAACAGGGGAAGGAAAGGCTTCCTGATTTCAATAATAAAATAGAGCGGTTCCCGTGGAGATGGCAGCCGCTCTCAGGCTTCGCAATCCTATCTCTGCGCGCAGTTCAGATCGAGAGCCGGCAGCTCTTTCTCGTTAGTGCGGCAGATCCTGCCGACGTCCTTTCTGGGCTCCCTTTGAAGTGACATGTGCTTCAACTTAGTTTTAATCTCCCCGGCGAGGTCTAGGGCCGCCGCCCTGCACCAGGAGGCTGCGTTCTCGGGTTGAAGAGCCGGGGGGCGGGGGTGCTTGCTCAGGCACCACGCTCAGCGGGGTCCCCCGTCAGACAGCGACCTCCACCAGGGGAGAACCCTCGCACAGGTAAATTCGCGTGCACGACGCTGGAAAGGCATCTTTTGTGCTGGGCTCGCCGGGTCCTGGGGGACCCACGGCGCCCTCCGTGGAGCAACAGTGCCTCCCAGTGGCCACTGCCCGCAATGCACAGCCTTCCCGCCCGTCCCTGCATCCAGGTGGGGAGATGCAGAGAAAATGAGCTGGCCTGAGCTGCGTGCCCCACATCTTTAAATCATTATCCGCACGCAGGAAGGCCTGGAACTGATTCAGAGCCACCTTGTCGGGGAAATTGGAGAACGCCCATAAAAGGCGGCGCGCGCAGGACTGAGGGGTGGTTTGGCTTTGTTCCGTTGCCCTTCTGTGGCTCTGCTGGCGGTTCCATGTTCCAGGAAAGCGAAATCAAAGGCACAAATGCACTGGCTTCGCGGCTTCATTGATCTGGGTGTGTTACACAGGCAGGGTCCCGCACAAAGAACGCCCCTTCTTTATTACAAGATCCGTTATTACAAAACCGGCAGCCTGTAATTCTGTAACGTAACGATATCGCACTCACGTGACACCATTTTAGGGGAAATGCTCAAATTAAAACTCTAAATTAGTACACCTGTAGTATCGCTCTACCACACACACTCGAGCAGGTCTTCCTTCTGCCAGACGCTGCGTGCGCCAAAATCCAATGCCAAGGTCTAAACGAGTGAACCTTCGCTCGTGGTGGGGGGAATACTGCCCACCCCAGAATAGGAAAAAGTGGCAGAAGCACCATGGGATTTGGAGTCCCAAAGATAGTAAAAATCTCGCACTAACACGGACCAAACACGGATGTCGCGGGGCCAGTCACTTTAGGGCGGGTGGTGGGTTTTCTCACCCGTGGAACAAAGCCTGCCGAGACAGTGATTCGAAAGGACGTCCACACGAGTTGAGTTAATGTGCCGGTCGGGCTCACCCCTCCCGCACCCCTGGGGCCGCTCTCCACGCTCTGGCTGGCCTGGGACCTTCCCCTGGGTGCCCTTCACAGACGGGCCGTCCGATGTCCGTCTGTCCCGTCCCCCAGGCACACCTCGGCACACCTTGCCGTAGGGATGTGCCCCCTGGCGTATATTCCTCATTTCCTGCCCCTTCGTTCCTCAGCCACACGCTGAATGCTTAAAAATGCTTACTGATGAACAGGTTGGCTCTCAGATCGGAAAATTCCACCTGAATTTGGGGGGCAGCAAGGACAAGGGCAACACCTTTGCTCCAGAAGCTGGTGCCGCCTCTGGCCTCACCTCCCGCGTCCTCGTGAGCAGCCAATCCCGACTTTTCCGGGGGGGTCTCCTCTCATCCGTGAAGCGGGACATCGCAGACGCGTCCGTGAGAGAAACGAGACTGAGTGGGTTTGTCGTGTTTTCTGTGGGCGTGGGAGTTGGTGACCGAGTTCTAGGTTCCGTTTACTTTGGGGATTGACTGTCAGCGTTGAAAACTGCCTTTCGTAAGAGCTTATAAACCCTGAGACGTGTGGGCACCCGTTTCCGTCGCTGCTGTAGTTACGAGACGTGCGCTGTCGCTAAAACTCAGCCGTTACGTTGCCTTTCCCTCACTCTCAGTCCCCCGTTGCCAGTCAACCAAAACTTTGGGGCGCTTTTCTAATTTTACCCGAAGGGTGCAAAACACTGTACCTCCTTTTAGAAAATTTTAAATAAAAATAACTTTCTACGTTACGATAAGGTGCGGATTAGGGAGCTTTGCAGTCGCTGTCGATGTGTGCATTCCGACAACGGCGTCGCCCGCGGTAGAATCACCCCCAGACCCGTAATCCAGCTCCCGATGTGCGCAGGTGTCTCCCCCAGAGCCGTCACCTTCTCGTGCAGTTTAAAGATCCCCTGTGGGTTGAATATATATTGAAGATTACTTATTCGTTATCTATGTGCTTTCAATGCATTCATTAAAAGCACATCTGGTTGGCAGCCCTGGAGGGCGGCTAGTTTCACCACAACCCCAAAGCATCACTCGCACTGAACAAATAGTTTTCATAATTCACGTTGAAGTCTGAGAACTCAAGTACGTCACAGTGTGACAAATGGCGGCCGTGTGTGCGATACAGAAGATGTTCCTGCTTATTTGCACGTCTTCGACGCGTGCTGTGTCGTGTTGCAGGGTGGCTTCCTGGGGGCCACGCGGTGGGTGAAGGCGGTGTGACCGGAGGCTTTTGGTTGCTGCGGTTCAGCAGGCAGAGCAGCCGGGCCCCCTCTGGCAGCGCCCCCAGGAGGCGGCGTTTTGTGGACTGAGGCCTTCGACGCTCAGAGCAGAGCTTCTCCGACGCGTGTCTTTGGGTCACGAGGAAGCTGCCCTTCGTGGGCGTCATCGCTGACCCCGCTCAGCAGGCGCCAGCAGTGGGCTCATCTGTGCTTCTGCCCAGCTGGGTAGCGATCCTCCCAGATGGAGCGATTCACTCACAACTTGGTTCCTCCCCAATCTTTCGTCCCGTCTCCAGGCATCTACCAAAGGGGTCTGGAGACAGAGGGTACAGTTTTGTGGCTGCTTTGTTGTTTTCTCTGTGTCTCAGCCATTTTCACCAAAGCCGGAAGAAAAAATACTTTATCGATTGATGTGGCTTCTTGTTTATTTTTTTACTGAGGGAAAAAAGCTCAGAAGAGGCTTCTGAAGAACAACCGTTGAGTTTAGCGGAATTTTGCGAATCATGGAATGAAAAATGTGAAACTGCAGCCTTTTTGCCCAGTGAGTTCAGCGCTCATCTGCATTTGTGGATTCTTCCTTTTCACAAACGGCCACTGGTTAAGAGGGACCCGTGTTTGCATTAGCTAATGCCCAAGGTGTGAACCGCTGCGCACAGACAGGGGGCTCCGCGGTTGAAAAGCGCAGCAGTGAATCGATATTTAAAACGACTGTGTGGTGTTGAAATCGTGTTTGCTGGTGTCGACACCACCAGACAGAGGTCGTCGGCACGCCATCGCTCTGATCTGCTCTGGCGGACGGAGCACGGGCATCTCCAGCAGGGCCTTGGCGAGGCTCCCCTGTACCTGCGCTCGCCCCCACCCACGGTCACTGCAGGAACGCACTGAAGGTCCCTGTCTACTTTGGAGGGCTGGTAAAGTGTGAACTAGGTAAAATGGCCTCTGAATGCCCCCGAGCGGAGACAAGGGCGCCGCGGTCGCTCACGGCACTGAAAACGCTGGGGTGCGCCTGACCCACCTTGGACCCTCTGCCCTGTGGCCCTTGCCCTTATGGGGGAGGGGAGGACTGTCTGATGTTTGGGGGGGAACGCGGGGTCCCTGTACTGCCATCCACTCTGCTCTAGCATGTTTCCACACATGCATTTGCTCGAAGGAGTTCAGGGTGTCAGGGGACAGTCTGAGAAACGCCCATGTGTTTGCAGATGCATGACATCATTCACAAGAAACAGGATTTGCACAGGGAAAACTGCTCCCAGCTGGTCCGAGCCTAGGAACACACGCACCTGCACGTACCTGCACACACCTGCACGCACACGCATGCACCTGCCAGCCTCTCCAGCTACCGCAGATCACCATCCGTGCCACCAACCACAGCCGGCCGGCCAGCTGTTGGAACGCCCCCCACAGCTCCACATGGCTCCCTTCCTCCGCTGCCCCACAGCTCCCAGCAGGTGCCTCAGCGCCCACGGCCGCCGGCAAACCCCAGGCCCTTCTCCAGGCCAGGTTACTGTGGATGCCTTATCACGTGACAGGTGCAATGGTCCGACCGCTTTCATGAGGTCCTACCCTTTCCTATGTCACTGACAGACCTTTCCAGCGTTGCGCCGAGACCCATTTCCCCGTCATTTCTCACAGTTGGGTGACTTTTAGGAGCGCAAGCAACCAAGTACTGGAGAAAAAAGCATCCCTTGCCTAGTTATTCAAATACCCACCCAGACTCGGGCAGCGGGAAACTTCCCAGAAGAAGTGGCATCCCAACTAAATGCAGGAGGGCAGGTGGGGAAGGGCTCCGGGCCCAGGGGCAGGCGGTCCGCACGCTGAGTCAGGGGCTGCAGTGCGTCCTCTCAGTGACACCTCACCACAGCCCGGGGAGCCGGGCACCAGCATCCTCTTGTAGACGTGGGAAGCGGAGGCCCTGCCTGACCAAGGACTCTCTGAAGGTGGCGCGGTGTTCATGCCCATTGGACATCAAGCCACCCTCTTTCCATCAGGCTTGGCTGGCGTGGCTCCCCAAGGAGAGTCCTGGTGCTATTCCTGACCCACAGGGGTCCCCACAGGAGTCCAGTGTCCTTGCTCCGCAGACAGAAGTGCCCTGGCAGACCAGGGAGCTGTCACCTCCTCTCAGGACAGAGAGACAGAGAGAGCCACCAACGAAGTCCAATGAGGGGGCAGGATGAAGACCTCCTGCCTTCATCCCGTCCACCCTGCTCTGCACCCTCCTGAGACCAGAGGTGACTCTCAGGGCTCGTCTCCCCCCCCCCCCCGCCGGGCTCATGGAAGGAGCAGCCCTGGCGGAGCTACTCAGCATGCGCGCAGCCACGCCTGGCACCAGCGCTTCCGGCGTTGCCGGCTGGTCGCTGTCAGGGGCGGCTGCCACCAGAAGCAGCTCCCGAGGTGGCTCCACAGGAGGAACAACACCTGGAAACAGCTGCTTCCGCCAGCCCGCCCTGCGGGGTGCGCCCGCGCCCGGCACTTCCCCTCTGTGGGAGCAGATGTCTGTCTTGGGCGGCTGCCCGGGTTGGCCTCGCCTCCCCACACAGCAGCTGCATGCATTCGAGGAAGACACTCCAACTTCTTCCTCTCCCTCGGCTCTTCCAGAACACGGGGTAACGCCTCTGGGCACTGCTGGGAGGGGTCGTCGGACTGAGACAGGAAAGCAGTGTGGCCAGAAAAAGGACTCCACCCGTCATGGCCCCATCTGCCCTGTTGTGTACACCTGTGTGGATGGTGTGTGTATGTGTGTGCACACACGTGTGTCTGTGTGTGCGTGGGTTGTGTGCGTGCTCCTCAAAGGGTCCAGCTGACTCATCCGTGGTATTGCTGCTCGTTCAGTAAGAGCCCAGCTGGAGGAGGGACAGGAGAGAACACGGGACCCGCCTCCTCCTCCAGTCCGTGTCCAGGGCGCCGCAGACAGACACACGGAGACTTTAGCAGCCTCTCACGTTCTTTCGTCAAATGCTTAGTGAAAATGGAGCTCCCTGTCACTTAATGTGGCTTCGGGAGGACAGAACGCATGGTTTTCCACTGAAAATAAAGGGAACGGTTTCTGGTGCTTTTCTCTGCACGTGGGAGGCCACCCTTCCGTGGGGTCAAGCCCAGCACAAACTCCACCCAGGAGCCAGCAGATCTGCAGAGTGAAACCCCTGCACGTCACATGGCTGTGAAGGGCACTGAGCCCCCACTGGGCCCCGACCCTGTTGCTGACCAGACCCGCTTGGGTGGCAGGGCACGAGGGGCCCCGGTCACAGAGCTGGCAATCGAGGCACGACCTCCTGCCTGACCTTGAGCAGGTCCCGGGGTCTCGGCCACGTGAGGGGCAAGTCCTCGCTCTGAAGCCTCAAAGGGTGTCCCAGATAAATCCAGAAAGGGCGAACCAGACGCACGACACCCGTGGGATGACGGTTAAAGACGTGAATGAAGGGAAAGTGAACGGTAGAATGCGCCCTCGTTCTTCCTCGGGTGCCCAGAAGCAAACTAAGAAAAGCTAGAGAGAGACAGACACAGAATGCAGAGACAGGGAGACAGAGAGAGAGGAAGAGGGGGGGAGGACAGACCAGCTCAACGGGAAGCAGAGGGGAGAGAGCAGCCGGGGTGCGCCCGAGTGGGCTGAGAGCCCCGAGCTCCGGGCCTGGTGCTGCACCAGCGCGTCTCGCCCGGTCGCTCCCCCTCAGCACACCACGGGCAGGAGAACTGTCGGCGCTCTCACGGCACCTCCAAGGACGGTCACCCCTAATCACATCTGCTGGGTCACACGTGGCGAATACACAGCCCTCTGCCCTTCCTCATGTCCCCCAAATTCTGCGTGCTCCTCCACCCCATGCTCCAGCTGGAGAGACACCCCGAAAGGCGCAGATGCTGCAGAAGGAAGCGCGTCCTCGTGGAGAGCTGGGCAGGACCCCGTACGTAGGAAGAGCTGGGAGACCCACCAGGGCCCCTGCTTCTCTCCAGCTTCGCCCTCCCGGGGCCTCACCCACCGAGCTGCATCCTGGGGACGCCAGCTCACAGGGCTCCCCAGGCCGCCCCCAAACCGTCCAGTGCGTTACCTGGAAGCCTGTCTGCACTTCTCACGGCGTCAGCAGAGCACTCAGGCATCTCTCCGCGGAATCACAGCCCTTTCACCTACGATTGGGCGAACGTCACCCCCTGTTTGCATGGCATTAGCTCGGGGGAGGCTATTTCCAAAGCACTGACATGCGTAGGAGTTACTCAGGGGCAGGAAAAGCCCAACCCAGAAAGCCAGATGCAAAATACGTGCAAGGAGCTGCTGTATTTTTAGCAATAGACTTAACTGTTGGCTGGGTTAATCTAACACAGACAAAATCAGGCACACTGTTGTTTATTTATGTGCGTTTTCACCATTGTCAAGTCAGCTTTGGGTCTGAGGCCGCCGGTACAAAGACGTGGTGCGCTGCCCCGTCCCTCTGCCTCCCTCAGTGGGTCCTCACTGAGTGCTGGACGCTGGGACTTTGAGCGAAGCGATGTGTAGGGAACCCAGCTCACCCGAGGCTAAGGGACAGAAAGA
Organism: Micronycteris hirsuta; assembly: GCA_004026765.1. Classification (NCBI taxonomy): domain Eukaryota; kingdom Metazoa; phylum Chordata; class Mammalia; order Chiroptera; family Phyllostomidae; genus Micronycteris; species Micronycteris hirsuta. Next base: position 32,515 of record PVJI01003798.1, on the reverse strand, counting down.
GGAGTTAAGTTCCTGCGCTGTGTCCCTCCCCAAAACCAGGAGCACACGTCCAGACAAAAGCCCAGACCCTCCCAATGGTAAACACGGAAACCGACGGGAGGTCCACATACACTGGAGAAAGAGGAATGGAAACAAGTGAGAAAATTCTCCTCCAGCCCACTGGTTCCGTTTTGTGGTCTCGGAGGCTGGGGCCTCGGGCTCCAGGCCGGACCACCCGGGACAGGACACCCTTCCATCCCAGGGCTGCCCACCCCCACCCCCGCAGTTACTCGGTCACCTCACCTGCACACCTGCGGGGCTCAAGGGGACCCCAAAGGGAGGCCGCCATCAGAAGCAGAGGGAGCGGGTCAGCTACACTGGAGCACCTGCAAAGCAGTGCAGGGTGAGGTGGGGACAGCTACCCTTGTGCCTGTCACAGCCTCCACTGAGGCATCACTCCCGTGCTCCTCAGGGGGACACAGTGGCACTTCCACCAGTGACTCCCCTCCCTTGTGGCATCACGGACCCACAGGCTGTCCGCACACCTGGGACCTTGGGCTTCAGAGGGAGCCCACTGTCCAGTGCACTGACCCCCACACGGGTGGCGGGGGCCCGGCCCCACGTGGGGCCCAGAGCAGTCCAGGAGTGGGGTGCAAGGGTGGAGGGGCTGCCGTGGCTTCCAGGGGGGAAGCCGGTTTGTTCTCTGTGGTCCGACCATTCGCAATCCACTCCAAGTCCCTAAGCAGAACCTCCCAGGTGGGGGCCGACATGAAAGGTAAGGAAGGAAGCTCTCACGGGCTTCCACCCTGAGTAGACCTTCCCAAAGGCTAGCTACCCAATGGGGTGGCTGGTGACGGCCAGCGTGACCGGTGACATCTCTGGAAGCCAGGGCATGGTTGCCCCCCTGACGTGACCATCCGTCCCCACTTGCAGCAAGTCTGCAGGTCCAGGCAGCACTGGGCTCGGCCACGCCTGCCCCCAAACGCCGTGTGCAGCACAGGGTGGGGGACATCGCGCCTGAGACACGGCCTGGTGAGAGAGAAGTCCCCGTTCCCCGCGCTGTCCCGCTGGCAGACAGGCAGCCTGGGAAGGACACAAGGGACGGAGACACAAGGAAAGGCAGGAAGCGGGATCAAGTTCTGTTGACACAGGCCTCTGCCACAGCTATCCGGCAGTTTACCCTGGCAGCTAGAAAGTGTCTGTTCACGATGGGCCCATCAAAGCGTTCCCCCATCCGTCAGGGAGATTTCGGGGGACGACAATGAGGGTGTCCGGCAGAGGACCCGCAGAAGGAGACAAGGGAGCGATAAACACGTCTCAGAAGCAGGTCCTCTCCTGCCTCCAGCCTCCTGCGGACGGCTGCGAGGAGCAGGACTCCGGGCGGGCTCTTTGGAGCATCTTTAAAGAACGGACACCCCTTCGCTCTCCACGAGGCAAACACGTCGTCCTCGGTAACAGACGGGGGGGGGGGAGGCGGCATGAATTATGAAGCATCCAGGCCAGAAACCCCTATAAATCACTTCAGTGCATCAACAGCGATGCAACTGGTGACCAAACCAAGAAGATTTGAGAGGAGAATCAAGGAGAAAGGGAAGGATAAAAGGGGGGAGCCCTCCCCTAGTTCAAACGTGAATGCCACCACGGATGGACTGTGTCCCCTTAAGCAAGATTCTTGACAGCTCTGGGGGGCAGGCTGTTCCCTCCTCTGTAAAGCAGCATCGCTGTCACTAGTGGGGGGTGTAAATCCCCGCCACCCAGGGTCACCCAGGCCTGCTGCCGATGGAGTGAGCGTTCCTGGCAGGGACTCCACACAGAGTCTCTATGATTAGACCTCAATCGCTTGTTTTCTGGACGTGGGGAAGGGCTTTGATTTGCGACAGAGATAGCGCAGGGTTTGGATGCCGTTGCTCCCACCGGCAGATCTGAGTCTGAGCCCCGGGTGGTGACCTGCAGGGAGTGAGCCCCGGCTCCGAGGAGCGGTGTGGATCCAAGGGCCAGACTACCCCTTGGCGGGAGCGCCCACTCCAAGTGCCTCTCTCGGTTTCCCCTCTGTCAGAGAGCATGGGGTGGAGCCAGATCAGGCCAGACTCTCAGCACAGGGAGCAAACCAGGGCATCTGCTCCCCCTCCTTCAGTGTCAGTGAAGATGCAGCCACCAGGAAGGATGGTGCGGGTCGCGGGACTCCGCCCTCCGTTCCCCGAGAGACCGCCACGCTGGGCTCCCACAGCAGGTGCTGGCCGCTCTGCCTGTTTCTGATGTCACCAGGAAAGAAGAGAGCCACCCGGCCTGCTTGGAATGGGGCCTTTTGAACCGTCAGCACCAATAATAAGAGAAGCTTGGGGACACCCGTGGGTATGTATTGAGCTGACATGTGTCCGACACCCCACAAAGTGCTTCCCCATAACCTCCCTATGTGCCCCCCAGCCCTGCTCAGTGGCTGGGAGACGGGAGAGGAAATCGAGGGAAGCATAGGTGGGGTCCAGTGTCCAAGGGCCAGGGCGGGCGGCCTCCACGGGGCAGGCAGGGCCGGGGCAGGCTGGGCCGGCTGCAGGGGGTGACACCTCTCCAGCAGACCGGACCAGCACGCTCACCCAACGTCACGGAGCGGCTGTGGAAGGCCCGCTCGGCGGGGCCACGGTGCCGAAGCCGCCAGGGGCCCCAGACATGGGGAGAAACCGGCCTGCACTCCAGTGTCTGCCCCTGGAAAAAACAGTGCTAAAATCCCATTGTTGATCTGCATTTACGAATCAGCACTGTATTTGACACTATTCCCCACGGACAATGAGAAGGACGATGATTTATTTACAGCATCGGAAGACAAGCTCAGAGAAGCTCGACTTTTACTGCCCCTTCCATGTCCTGTGACGTCCCCCGCACAAACCCGCCGGCCCCGGGGGGCACGGTCTTCTGGGAACGAGGGAATGAACAGCTACTGTGTGAAAACGGGGGTGGGGGGTCGTGGTGATTTTCAGATTTTATTTATGCTGTAAACGGATTCACCGTGGATTTTCAGATTTCTCTTTACTCAGTGTCTCTGCCCCCCCAGACAACAACTGTGAGAAAACAAAACGAAACACGCCTCCTCAGGCCTGGCCCTTCGCCCTCTCCTCTGTGGAATGTGCTGGAAAACGGCGACTCCGTCTCAGAGCTCACGGTGACATCTGAGGTCATCTTGTCCACTCACCACACGAACACCCCACCTGGACGCCCCAGGGGCCGGTAGCTCACGCAAAGCGGAGCCCTCCCTGCGGCATGGAGCTTCGAGGGGCTGAAACCGCAGCCTTATCCGGGCAGAAATGTGACTTGGTTCTCCTCCTTGGAGCCACAGACGGCGTGGGCATTCCCTGCGTCGTTCCTAAAATAATAACCTACCAGCGGGGTGGAACTGGACACTGTTATGCTCTCAGAATCGCGTGCCTCTCACTTCACAAAGGAGGGACACTGAGGCAGGGCATGTGGAGGCCTGTGCCCGATGACATCGCCCACGCTCAGCCCTCTGCTGCACTGGCCGGGCGGGCTCCAGGCCGTGTGCCCGAACAGACCCGTCTCTCTCGGGGCGCTGGCGGGCGCTCTCTCTGCTGTCCGCAGACCGTCCGTCTTTCTGGGCTGGGAGCAGCCACAGGGACTTGCACTGGAACACAGAGCTTTCTGCAGCTCCACCCACTAGGCTGCTCCCTTCAAGCGAAGAGGCCAGTCTGTTTCCCCCTTTCGGTGCCCGCCAAAGATGCTCAGGACACCCTGGCCCGGGGGGGGGGGGGCGTGGGAGGGACTTCTGCCGCGGAAGTGGTGGTCTGCACTGAGAGCCACTCACCCACAGCAAGGAAACGATCAGTAAACGTGTGATAATTCCGAGTTAAGACTTTGGGGGACAATGCATGAAAAACCAATAAAGCCTGGATTTTAGCCTGGATTTTAAAATAGATAAACAAACATAAGCCCTGTCACCAATTTCCTCTGAATTATGATGTTTCCTTTGCTCCTCTCCTGTCTCAGTGGAAGACAGTGGACATCCTCCCCGTCCGTCCCCCGGCCCCAGCGGGACCTCGCTGAGCGGCCCCTTCTCCACGCCTCCCAGGGCTTTGCCCAGCTCTGGGGTCCTGCCTTAGACCTGCCCCCCTTCTCCCTTTCAAGCAGCTCCTTTGCCTTGACCCTCGACCTCATTCAAGCTTCCACATCATTCCATGGGATCATTTAGAAAAAGAAAGAATGAAGCTAGACTACCTTTGCTTTTGCCTGGGGCACCTTCTCCCTCCTTCCTGCTGACTCCAGAGGACAGTCGAGAAGAAAACAGACCAGGGCCAACCACGATGAGGCCAGAGCTGGGACTGCTGGCTGCGTGTTGGTTCAGCCCCTGGGGACCCATATCCTGGCGACAGCAACTTGGATGAGGTCTCGCTCTGGGCGTGGTCCTCCCTGCGCTGGGGCCCGAGGCCAGAAGAAGGGGACAGATGACAGGCCACCACAGGCCAGGGCCCTGCTGAGGAGGGAGGGTTTTTGTTCACACTTCTCCCCCAGGGGCAGCCCCATGCTGGTCCCACCCAACTACTCAGAAACCTATTTGGCAACGGCTCCTTAAGCAGCTCGGCTACAGGCAGGGACTGTGGACATGAAAGGCTGGGTGTGGTGCTGAGACCGAGGGTCTGTGACTCCTGCGGGGACAGAGACAGCCAAGAACATGCAGGTGGTTCTGAGGGGGTGCGGGGGACAGTCCGGCCCAGGCTGGGGGCAGTACCAGAGGCCTCAGCACCATGGCTGGGACATGCAGGGCTGGACAGGGAGGGTGGCTGAGCGAGAAAGAGAGGGGAGCCCTAGGAAGACAGTGTGCAAAGCACACGCGGAAGTCGGGGACATGCGGCCCTCCCTTCGGACCCGGTCCTCCACGTGTGGCCAGCGGCGCCTCCCCCCTTGCCACACTCAGCAGCCTCCTCTCCCCAAAGCCCGGGAGAGGACAGCTGACACAGAAAGGAAAGGCTGACAAGCACGCACACGGCAACTGCGCAAATGTCGCTGCGCACCAGCCGTAAGTCACACCGCAGCCACCAAAGGGGACGGGAGAGGTGCGCCCCTCCCCCCCAGAGCCAGGCCCCAGTGCCATGGAAACCGGCCAGAGTGATTGATCGTGTTCATTGACAGCGAAATGCAAATTGGAAGGTGCTTTTAAAGAAGGAGAAGACAGGCACCGTCCGACGGACACTAGCCACGTGGGACGAAAAGACGAAAGATCTCGGAATGAGAAAATTATGATATTCAATCTTCAGTAATCAATAAACCTCAGACATAACATGGGATCTCTGATGAACCATTTGATCAGGATTCAAACGGAAAGGAGAAAGCCCAGGGCGGCACAGGACGGGAGAGGTGCGAGACGCGCCAGCAGGCGAGGACCCTGTGGGTTCCATCAGTGTGGCCACGGAGCTGAGGTGGACACTCCCCAAACCACCTGGGGTTCGGCCAGAAACCCAGGACACGTCACTGTCACTGTCAGCGTGCTCCGTGAGCAGGGATTCCACCGCCGCCGCCCTGCCCCATATTCCTGGCGACGCTCTCACATCCGGCAAACCTCATTAATCCAAATCCGCTTCGCCGGGTCCCCTGGTGCTCAGGTAATGAGATTTCCACGCGGTCTGCTGGGCTGTGCCTGTGTGTCCTTTCTTCTCTTCCGCAGCGGCTCGGAGCCCACGGGGCCGCCGAATAGGTTACAAAATAGAAAATACTCTGCATTTTTGAGAAAACGAGAGACCCACACATTCGAATGTCAAAGCGAAGGATAAAGACGGAAGGGAAGGAACACGTGAGCCCTGCTCTAGTGCAACTGTTTCTTTCAGCTAACAGAGTTTGCAATTTCATCTTCACATTTCACAATACAGATGGTGCTTTTGGCCCCACTGCTGCCCTCCCAAACCCTCTCTCTTTGGTAGGGAGAGGAAGTGGCTCCTCCTCGTCCTGCTGGAGGAAGGCACCCAGAGCCGGCACCTCGACCCCCTGGGGAAGGAGAACGAGTCACAGAAAACACACAGAAAGAGGCCCCTCTCCTTGTCTGTCTGGTGGAGTTATTCCTGGCCGAGGGGGCAGCCACCATGGGACAGGCCAGAGGTCTCATCATGGGGGGCCCAGGCATCACTGGCATGTGCCCCTCCATATAGGTGGTCCCTTTCCAGCAGCAGGTCCCATGGGCGTCACCCCAGGAGGAGGGGGACCCACCATTGGCGCCACGGGAAGCCCCCCATGGGGTGCCGGGGGGAGGCCGAGGTGGGGCAGGGAGGCCCCGCCCCTGCAGGAGGAGGAGCCGAGCACGGAGGCGGGAACCTCTCCTGCCGAAAGGCTGCGCAGTTTGTCCTTCGGGCCTGAGCCTGCTCTTCCGCCCACTTCGGACAGCTGACCTCCACGTCCTCTTCCCGTTCCCCCCCGCTGCCGGGTCTGTCTCCCACGTGGAGGGCCCTGGGGGAGGGATGCTTTGCGGCGGTCACAGTGAGACTCCGGCCTGTTGTCCTGCAGGCCCTGAGCCCCTCGGTTCTGCTCAGTGCCAGTGCTGTCCCCGCCCCTGGCCTGGTGCCTCCTACACCCAACTGCGAGGCCGTCACCGCGTCCCCAGCCCCATGTGGTTCCCTCTCTGCGGCCTCTGCAGGGTCCACAGTCCCCACCCTGGGACCTGCTCACCCAGGGGCCGGAGTGCCCGGTGGAAAGTGTGCACCCACTGGGATCAGCCCCTCCTCGCGAAGCCCTTCCTCGGCAGCCAGGGGCTCGCTCGTGCGCGTGGTTTGCGGAGGTTTCGGAATGTGGCTGCCGTCCCCTCGGCCGCCCCCCTCACGAGCTACACCCTGAGCCCAAGTGGGAAGTTACCCTGGCACGTTCCTCCAGTCGGCCACCCTCTCCTCTGCCCTGCAGACTCGCACCCCCGCCCCGCCGCCCTGTGCCCTGGGGGTTCAGCGCGTCCCTCCTGGGACGTCATCCCGTGCCACCCGGACAGAACCGGACACAGTCCGCAGTTACACTTCCTTCCGAGTCTTCATTTGCTTTTCTGCTTCTCCCATTCCAGGGCACGTCCTTGGGGCCAGGGGCTGCGTTTTCCTTGTTTTTAATCACCCATTTCTTGGTCCTGTCACAGTGAACCCTTGGAAAACACGTGCTAGAGGAAAGGGAGGGGTAGGTGGATGGATGGGCGGATGAATACATGAATGAATGAATGAATGGCGGGTGGGTGGATGGATGGACGGGTGGATGGACAGATGGATCTCTCTATCCCCATCTTTGGCCCAGTCACTCAGTAGGCAAAGTTGGAAGGACCCCCCTTTCCCAGCTCCCAGCTTCAGGCCTCGAGAGTCTAGTTGGGGCCCCCACTCTCCAAGCCCTCACCCCTCAGCTGGCGTTTTTCTCCAAGCGTCTGCCCCTCCCACGCTTCCTACTTCTTCCCAACTTCTTGCCCCAAAGAAGACCCTTCCGTTCTCTGCGTGTGCCCTGCCTCCTCTGCGGAAGTCCTCCCGCTTCCCAGGGCCCTCCTCTCTATTGCGCAGCCTCCTGCTGCCCACACTCCGGCCGCAGCGTCATCACTACGAGTGCCTGTCTCCCAGGGCGGACACCGGGCCAGCCGGCGGACTTTCCGGAGGAGGAAATGCCAGGCCCGCCCAGAAGTGGCGAGTCCCCAGAACAGGCCAGAAATGCATGGGGAGTGGAGCTCCCGTTCTGTGACCCCACAAACCTCTGCCTTCTCCACTTGGAAAGGCTGGGATTTGCTGGCAAAAAACAGTGAAAAAAGATAAGAATATGAAGGTAAAAAAACCTTCCCTTTGGGACTTAAATAGTTCTTTTCACCTTTTCTCTGAATGTGGCTTCCTCGACCTTTTCTCAGGCCCCAGAAAATGAGGTGCTAACACAGCAGGACACGTGGGGGGGGGGGTGCTCCACCACCTGGAAGGGACAGGGACAACGTGACCTCGTGACCGCGATGCTGCCCAGGCGGGTACAGCCCCTGAGCTGCGCTGACCTGCCTGAAATTGCAGGCACCACCTCCCGAGCACGTTGCACAGGGGTTAAACTGGTGCGCACGTCCGTCATAATTCTCCAAGCAGACCCGGAGGGTGCACGCAAATGTCAGCGTCAGGAATCTAAAGCTCGTCCGCGTCACCGTCGAACAGATGTGGGAAACGACCTTCATGCAGAAGTCATCACCTGCTCCCGACCAGCCCCTGAAGGCAGCGGTGAGATTCCTCAGGGATCTTTTGCAATTCCTCTCTCTCTCCTCTCCCCCCCCCTCCCACCCCCAGGTGTGATTCTTGTGCAAAGTCCAGCCCCAGTGGGTTTCAGCCTGGCCCCCAGGCATGACAATTCACTCTGGCATCAACACTTGTAACTTATAATTTCACTTACAATTTTACTACATTTGGTGTGGAAACCTGAGACCCCTGGGGTGCTGAAAACCACAGCTCAGGAGAATGTAGATGAGAGAGAGAGAGACATCATTGATGGTTTCCTGTTTTAACCAAAAGAAAGCCAAGGTCACCCCTCCGTGGGAACAGTTCCTATTATCTCAGTCCCTCAGTCTGTCTTTGAAACGTTCCCCTCAAGGCTCCTGGCCCTCCGCCCCCACCCCTGAAGTCAGGAGTCCCCACCAGGGAGGCTGCCCTGCTCCAGCGGGCACTGCCCAAAGGCAGCCAGCTGGGGCAGCCTGGCACGGCCTGTGTCCGCAGCCCCTGCCAGCCCTGCAACTCCACATGGGGACACAGACGCCCGAGTCACCCCCTGCTTCATTGGCTCCTTTCCCTGGGAATAGACCCCGGCGCTGCCACAGGCTCCGCTCGACTCAGACACCTTCCTGCACCTCTGCAGGAAAACCCCCATGGCCGCGTGCCCTGAGCTTGTCCTGCCGACCTTCATCCGAGCACTTGGCCTTGGCACTACTGGAGATGGGTTACAGGGGTGCGACTGCAGAGTGTCACAGGGGAGGACCTGGAGATCCTGACTCCCAGTGGTTCGAATGCTGTTCGCCATGGGCATAAAACGGGCAAAGCAGATTGCTGAGGGGTCCAGAGAGCAGGGCACTCAGCCCCTTCCGCTCCCCTTCCTCGCAGTGGCCCCGGGACCTCTGTGGAGCAGAGCTGGACACACAGACGGGACCAGGCCTGACGTACGAGCAAACTGACTCACGAAGAAGAAAGACAAGCCCAGGAGACGCCCACTGACTTCGGGCAGGGGCTTGCCTCCCCCCGGGATTCCCGGCCCCCAATCCGAGTTGTCTCAGCCACTCTCCCCCACCCAAAGGAGACTTCCCAGGAGGTGGCCTCTCACAGGGCCACCCACTGCCCACTCAGCCACGTCCTCCAGGTCACCTCTTCCCTCTCATCGGGTGCTCTTCAGTGCACGTGAATTTACATTTAGATGGAAAACATGGTCTGTTGGCTAAGGCGCATTGCCGTAGGGTCGCTGTGAAGTGCTGGTGCCCGGTGCCCACGGGGGCCATTTACTGAGTCTTACCTCATCGAGCTCAGCAGCCGGTGAGGAGGCCGAGGTCCAATTCCATAAACTCTCTGATGTGGAGACCGAAACTTTAGGACTTCCAGCTGGCGGGCCAGAAAGGGGTCACTCTGTGTTCCCACTCGTCACTCACCTCCTTCCTCCACTGCCATCAGCAGTGCCCGGTAGTGGGAAAGTTGGCTTTTGTGAAAATACACCAAGTCGTGTACAAGTCCAGGCTCTGCCACTCCAAGATGTGTGAGCTCAAGATCACTCACTCCCTCATGTACAAAGCACAGACAATAATTCACAACTTGCACATTGTTAGATTTAAAATGAGTAAAGCCTGAACGGAGTCTACTTGGCACATAGTAGCTGCTCAATTAATGGGAGCTACTGCTACTTTGTCAGCAGCGGCTGTGTGCCGGCGGAGCAGGTTCTACATGCTAGCGGTCTGCTTAGTATTTTTTTAAATAAAGGTTTTACTTTTATTTTTAGAGAGAGGGGAAGGGAGGGAGACAGAGTGGGAGAGAAACAGCAATGTATGGTTGCCTCTCACATGGCCCTGACTGGGGACCTGGCCTGCAACCCAGGCATGTGCCCTGACTGGGAATTGAACCGGCGACCCTTTGGTTTCCACCCCATGCTCAATCCACTGAGCCACACCAGCCAGGGCCGGTCTGCTTAGTATTTATTAAAGCAAATACATGCTGCAGCAGCCAATAGGAAGCACTTATACCATGTGCGTGCCAAGCATTCTGCTACGTCTTAGGCAGATTCCAAAGAAGTGCCACACATGGCTTTTGCCATCAAAATAACTCACAAGAAAGAAGGAGACAAAAATTAATATATATTCTAAATAATTTCAACTGGATTAAACAATAATCACAAACTAAAAGAACACAAGATATACAAATAGTTAAAAATGTGTCTTGGAGTTTGGAAAACCTTTCAGAGGAAAGCAAGAAAGGCAGAAGCACACACGTGTGCGTGGCAGCTTTGCTCCCAGTCGCCAAAAGAGCCGGCCCTCAGCAGGTGACGGACGGACAGACGCACGGGGGCCCATCCAGATGGTGGGATGACTCAGCGCTGGAAAGGGATGGTCTACTCAGTCACGGGAAGACATGGGAGAACCTTGAACGCTTATCGCGCAGGCGCAGCAGCCAGTCTGGAAAGGTTCCATCCCGAATGGCTCCAACTGTACCTCCATGCTTAAACTCTTGGATCAATCTGCCCTCCCGGTGGCCTCCCCTCCTATGGAAAATAGCGTTTACGGTTATAGTCTTCTGGAGCTAGCAAGTCTCAGTTTGGCAGCGCAGAAATAACACATCCGTGACCATGCACGGGGTGCTTCCCGGTGAGCCCGACATCCCTGGAGGTCTGGACGTGCCGGCCAGAGAGGAGGAGGGGAAGCAGAGAACTGACCTTGGCCAGAGGCCTTGCCTGGGCCAGGACTGAGAGCTGCTTGTCATTCCATCTCCCCTCATCCTCACTTCTAGCTTTGGAGGGAAACAGCAATGCCCTTGATGGAGAAATGAGAAAATCAAGTTGCTTAGAAGTGAAATAACTTGTCCATGGGGCTAATAAGAGCCGAAACGCAAACCCCAATGAGTACGGACACGGCAGGCAGGCAGGCAGGCGCATCGGCCTCCATCTGGCTCCAGCCCCGTGAGGGGCACAGGGTGGAGCAGTGGGCGCACTCTGCCTTCGTGGAGTGCATGTCCCAGGCAGATGTGGAAAGGCACCACCCAGTGTGCGGGTGTGTGGGGGGGGTGTGTGTGGGTGTGTGGGGGGGGGTGTGGGGGGTGTATACATAATTACAGATGTGGGTGTGTATAGAGTTACAGGCATGACTACAGATGCCATTGTGGACACAGAGATGGATCTAGACATACATGGATGTGGGTGCCGTTCTGGGCATGATGGACGTACATGCTGACACAGACATTGGCGTGGGGGGCACGTGGAAGGAGAGAGGCAGTGGTATGAGGCAGGGGAAGAGGAAGAGAGTGATGGAAGGCACTTGGGATTGAGGAATGGGAACGCCTCTGCTAGGAGCGATGCCAGGCAGAGACCTGGAGGAGGACCTGAAAGAAGCCCTGAGCGTCCTGAACTAGGCGCCCTGGAGGGATCGCGTTGGGTGCTGCACAAAATCTCGACTGTAGGGGGCAGCAGAGGGCTGGCAGAAATGCCCCTGGCAAGGTGCCTGGGCAGTTCCTGGAGGAAAAAGTGGGTGGGAAGAGAAGCGCTCACCTGTCAGTCATTAGCTTTCCCTGGGGAACATAAAGCAAATGGTGTTTATAAAATACCAATTCACCTAAAGGTTTAGGGAGCCAATGCGTTGGAGCAACACCAGACTCTCCCAAGGTATTGAAATGGAATGAAATGGTCTAAAAACTGCATATCTGTGTCATGACCTTGTTGAAAATGATAAGGGACTCAGGACTGTCTGTGAGCCAAGTTCATTCCGCAACTTCAAAGTCATGCCGGCCAGAAGTGGGGGGGAGGTGGGGGCGCCTTCCAGCCCATGTGGTGCCAACGCAGCAGCTTATCTAAGGTCTCAGCCACTGGGCTGGGACTCACAGGCACGAGGCTGGCAGCCAGGGGTCCTGTCACATGCTGCTCTGTGTTTATGCTCACAATAGAGGGAAGTGCAGCCCTGGCTGGTGCAGTTCAGTGGATTGAGCGCCAGCCTGCGGACCAAAGGGTCACTGGTTTGATTCCCAGTCAGGGCACATGCCTTGGTGGTGGGCCAGGCCCCCAGTAGGGGGCGTGTGGGAGGCAACCACGCATTGATGTTTCTCTCCCTCTCTTTCTCCCTCCCTTCCCCTCTCTCTAAAAATAAATAAATAAAACCTTTTTTAAAAAAGAGGGAAGTGTAATAATTTCTTATTCAAAGAATGACCACAGTTCAGCCCCCAGGTCACTCTGTGTGTCCCCACTTTCCCTAACCCTAGTCCTAACTCTCACCTTTGCAAACTGTCTCCAGGCAGAAGCAGACCAGAGCTGCTACTCAGAACATTCATTGGCACGAGTTAAACTCCTTAACGCGAGTTCTGGCTGAAGGAAATATTTTTCTATTGCTTCAAAAAAGTAAACATGTTGATGGCTGTTTTTTTTAAAAACAATATCCACATACATTTGTCTTTGTTTTTCCCAATTAAAACTCAAATAATAGCCGTGACCAGTGTGGCTTCATTTGGTTGGCCATCATCCTGCCAAAAGAAAGGACACCCGTCCGATTCCAAATCAGGGCACAGGCCTGGGCCGTGGGTTCGGTCCCCGGCCAGGGCACGTACAGAGGCAAACGATTGAGGTTTCTCTCCCTCTCTTTCTCCCTTCCCTTCCCTCTAAAAATAAAATCTTTTTAAGAAGAGAACTCAAAACATCATCTCTCCTCTGTCAAAGATGAACTCAGTGCACTACAGTTGGAGGAGCTGACGGGCCAGACTCAGCCTAAAGCGCAGCGAAACCACGCACTTGGCGCTGTGCGCACACGCCAACGTCACCACGCTGATTGAAACTCGGGAGACGTCACAGGAAAGCGATGCTGCGTCATCTCTGCCGTGTTGTTCCTGTCATTGGTCTGTCACTGCCGGGGCTCAGCCCTAGTGGAAGCCATTAGCTGTCCCCCAGGTAGGCGCTGGCGGCGGTCACGTGCAGGGGCAGAGCGCGCGGTGGGGGGGGGAGCGTCTTTCAGCACAAATGAACGAGGACGCGTGAAAGCCACAGGAGGCTTCCTCCTGCCAGGTCTCACGTCGTAAACCTCTCCGATCCCACCACGTGAGCTGGGAGGAAGATGTGTGCACACCTACCTAAGGGCGCAAATGCACGCACAGGTCAGGGGCCTCTGCGGTGTTGGCGGCATCGGGGGTGGGGAGGGGGCTGACCGACTCGTGCTTTACAAAGAAGCCTAGGAAAGGCCGTGGAAACACTTCGATCTTGCATCTGCGCCTGACAGACGGTCTGACCCTGGCCCGGGCTGGCCTTCCCAGGCGCCCCACGTCCCACAGTTATTAAAGAAAGACATTGAGTTCCAGGATCACTAAGGTCTTTCTTGGAATATTTTTCTGACCCCGGGGGCTGTATTTAGAATTCCTGAAGCCAGAAATCAGCCACTTGTAAAGACTTGCTCCTTTGACCTAGAAGGGTCCTGTGTTTCGTCCTTTGTTCTCGCACCAGAGCGGACGTTTAAATTAAAATGAAAGGGGCCTCTGTGGTTTCTCCAGGCCACGCGGTCTGGGTGCCATCAAGGAAGCGATTATGCGCAGAGCGGTGGCTCAGGGAGGCGGGACGCTGGGGCTCTTCCGCCCCCTGGCGGAATCGCTGCGCACTTGCCCCACTTCGCCGCCTTCATCTTCCTGCAACAATCGGGGAAAAAGAGCCAGGTCGTAGCTGGGGTCACCCCAAGCACGCTCTGTTACAGGCTTTCCCGGCATTTCGTTCCTTACAAATTCGAGATCAACAGTGAAATGCTGCAAAGCAGACGGACACCAGGGCACAGTCCCCAAACGAAACGCGCCGGTCCGAGGGAGACGGTGTGTGTGTGACGTGTGCCCACGAGAACCTTAATGTCTGCTATGGATGACAGCAACTGGGTCAGAGCAGTTGACCGAGTGGGACAGGTGGCCCGGCGCCAGGCGACCAGGCAGGCGTGCGAGTGGCAGTGCTCACCTCTCAGCGGCGTGGCAGCAGCGTGCTCGCTGTCTGTCCGTTCCCCTGAGCGGTTCTGGGCGCCCAGACGTGCTCCCGGGGTGGGAGGAAGCGCAGCAGGCGGAGGCTGAGGTTCTGCACCGCGGGTCTGCTTCACGTTATGTCCCGCCCAGTGCGCTGTCAGGAAGGTAGAACCCCAGACACTTCACACCTCGTCCCCAGCTGCTCTTCCTGAGTCAAGGCGACCTCCGTTCATCCCGCTGCTTCTCCACCTCCAAGCTGTCGCTCTCGTCGCTTGGTCCCCAGATGGCTCGCTGTCCTGCAGCGAATGCCCGCCAGTGTGATCGGTGAGGTGGGCAGAGGGTCGCCCTCCCTGACCTTCCATAGTCCCCTCTGCTCCCAGGTTACAGAAGAACCTGGAAGTGGTCAGGCGGCCACTCCAGACGTAAGGGGCCTTGGAAACGTTCTCCTAATTCCCAGCAGCTGCGTGTGACGCTAAAACGTCTATTATTGTGGCAGAAAGGGAGAATAAATGTTTGGGACAGCAAGAGGTCTGTCACAGGGACAGAAACGAAGCTCACCTTGTCACAAAACAGCCCAGCAAACAGCCCCTGTCATCGGTTTCTGGGCGAGGGGCACCATCCTATGCCAGACTCGCAAAGCGCACACCTCCCAGTGTGTACACAGCCCAAGGGTCCAAAGACTTAGGTCTCCCTGAGTGAGAAGACGATCCTGTCAGCGTGTGCGATGAGGAATGGTGTTCCTGAACGGTGCACCTCCCCGAACGGTGTTCAAACACGACAGAAACGGCCTCCTGGCCTCCGAAGTCACTTGGCCGCAAACTGCACTTGGCCCTGGGAGCACACGCCTCTCCTCTCCCTGCCCCAACCGTTCCCCACCACACCCGCCATCCGAGAGCCACCCCGGAGGGGCGCCTTCAGAAAACCAGCACACACACTGGTGACAGGGGCACAGATCTGAGAACACAGCGCGTTTATTGGTCTGCAAGGCACCCGCGGGAGGCATTGAAGGCGTGTGCTGCCCAGCAGCCAGCTCTCCAGACTGCCTGACGGAACTGACACCCGTGACATCATTAGGTGTCTCACCCTAAAGAACCGTAACACCATTTGCCAGCTTTAAAAATGTTTTCAACCGAAATCAATTACACATTTATACACAGAGATAGACTGTGTATGAATTACCTACTGTCCCTTTGAACACTAGCATGCTATAGTTAATATTTAACTTTATTGTAATTTAAGATCCCGTACTATCAACCCGATGAGGCCTTAAGTAATTTACAGGTTCATCCACCTTAGAACAGGAAGAAATTGGAGGTAACCGCCTGGTTCGGCCAACTCCTTAAGACAAATAAAGGGTTATTCTCACATCGTAGATCAAGTTGACCGGACGGCTGATGTTAAGTGACTCACCCACCGCCACAAAGCTTTCAGTTTCCTTCTCTCTGAGATGCTGTTTTCCAGCCACACAGATCTCTAACCTGATTGCACGTGCAGTCAGCAGACTCTCAAGTGCAAGATAATGTACTAAGAATCCTCGATCTAGGTTCCACTCAGCAAGATAAATTAAATCTGCGGAGTGAAAATACAGAACGAGCATCGCCTCAGCTTCTCGGCTGGCTCCCACCGTAGTTAGTGAAGCATCCCCCTGCACTACTGGAAACATTGAATACATTGTTGCGTTGCTGAAGTTTAATGCATCCTGTGCAGGGCAAAGCACGCATTGCATCCAAGGCCCTGTTTGCAGAGGAAAGGACAGGACTCGAAAGGAGCAGGATATAAACCAAGGAAGGCTGGTATATCTGTCCGTAGAGTCGCCTGGGCGGGCTGTTTCCCTGCTGACTCTGAAGGGCTAAGGAGAGGACCTTGTCAGGGTTCGAGAGGCAGCCACAGGGCAGATGCCTTCTGAGAAAGTGTCCCCTGCCCACACACCAGCTCCGTGGGAGCCAGGACACGGAGCCGGTTCTGCGGGAGTGCTTGGCTCTCGGATTCGGGGCTAAGTCAGAAGGACGGAGTGTGGGCAGGCTGGGAAGATGGCAACCCTGCCCTGTCAACGTCTCCTCGGAGAGCTGGGAGGGGCGGCAGTGCGGCAGAGGCTGAGGCAGGGCCTCTGCTGGGTGGGAACCATCCTCCTGGTGGCTTCTGCATACCTCATGCTTTCCAGTGACAAAAACCTGGGAGGCCTTTGGTGAGGAAGTAGCTAAAACTACATCCCAAGAAAATGTGGGTTACGCTACGTGGAAAGCCACACCAGCCCTGCACTGGAATGTGACCAGCCTCCACCCACATGGGCCCATCAGTCAGAAGCAAGTACAGTAATTGACATGAAATTGAAATGTCCAGCCCCCAATCTTCTGCCACATGGCACGTTCACGCAGCAGCCATCAGGAAACATGTACAGCCAGTCGTGGGCTGAGGTGTGACAAACCACGTCACACTCAGTCCCACGTGTCCACGGGCCCTGGGTCACCACCGCTAACCACAGCTCGTTTGGATCAGGCTCAGCACCGCCCGGAGCACCTCTTCTTGGGGCGGGCTGGCATCCACCACCTGGCAGCCGGGGTTCTCCATCCGCTGGTAGCACACTTCTACCCTGGGGACCAGCAGAAGGAACAGGGTTGGCACACCACTCAACGCAACTGGCATTCCCCACCGCGATACAGGCACCCGGACGCACAGCCCCCATCTGGTTGACCACGGGCTCCCCCGCCGCCAGCTTTGCCCCAGGACGCACACGACACACGGCGTTCAGTGCAGGGTACATCAGCGGCGATGTCTGCGGCTGGCACGGGGGAGCGCCCCCTGTGTGCCAAGCAGCACAGTGCTCGGCGGGACTGCAGGGCGGGAGCACCGGCACCCCCATTCTGCAGGCAGAGCAGCGGAGGCCCAAAGAGATGAGGTGATCTGCCTCGTGACGAGTGTCTCTGCAGTCTGCGCCCTGCAGCCTTTCTGAGGAGCCAGGCGTGACACGCGTTTTCCCTGCAGAGCCTCCCGACCTGTCGCCGGGTTCCCTGTCTCCTCCGCTGGCCGGCCCCTCCACACGCGCATGCGCAGCGACAGCCGACGGCGCTGCGGTAACAGGAGCCCCTCCTCCTTGGTGAAGGGAGGATGGAGGTAACGCCTCTCCTGCGGGTCTGTCACGGGGCCACTGACTTAACACGAGCCAAGCACGTGACGTGGTTTCTCTGCACGTGGCAGGGCTGCTCTGTTTACGCGGTGACGGCTCTGTCAGGGTGACAGTGCCATCACTGTGAGTTTATGTAAGCTGTTCGGGAGGGGCGGCCGGGGGCGCGTTGGCGGCGCCCGTGCTTCCCCAGGAGCACAGAAGCACCGCCTGGCAGCCAGAAAGAGCTTGAATTCAGTCCCAGCTCTGCTAATGAGGGCCTATGCAAAGCTAGCCCAACCGCCGGATTCTCCGGCCTCGGATCAGGAAACGGCCATTTGTGGCCACTGTCCTTGCAGGGAGGACAGAGCCTCCCGGCCTGCGGGCCTGGCGCAGGGGCGGTGAACAGGCAGAGTCCCTGTGTTTGACAGACAGCGCTCTGCCTCACAGTGTTCCGAGGGGGAGCCGGGACCCACACACGCATGTATTGTCCTGCTCGGGTCCACGCGGTTCCTGGTGGGGGGTGGGGGACGCCTAGGAAGTTCTGCTCCCCAGCGGGACATCCCATGGCGTTGGAGCCCCATGTGACAACCGCGTTGGAAGCAGCTAAACTCACCTGGAGACTATTGGCACGCGGCTTTGACAAAGGGAAACAAGGTCACTTTGCCAGATTCCTAAAGTCAGTGGCCTTCCTGGCCCTCGCTGTGGCCAGGGACCCTGTCACGCACGGAGACACCTACTTTTGACGAAAGATGCTGTTGGCCTCCAGCTCAGTCTCCTCTCTGGTCCTCTCCAGGCCCCGGCCCTGGATCCTCCGCATCCTCTCCTCAGGGCTCACGGTGAGCAGCAGGACCAGGTCGGGTCTCAGCAGGTCCCTCGGCCACTGGTACACAGAGTGGCCGGCCGGTGGCAGGTGCTGGACAGCTCCGCTCACCTCGGTGGCGATGGCATAGGCGGCCGTGCTGTGCCAGTACCTGAGAAGGGAAGGAGTGGTGAGGTCTCCGTCTGCAGAAGAAATCAAGGTAGCCCCAGAGGATGAGAAAATCAACCCCTGAGGATGCCGAAATCAGAGATGGCTCTGCTCAAGTTTTCCCAGCATCGTATCAATGAAGTAACGTAACTCTTGCCTTTAAAGTATTTATGAAATGTTAAGAATAAAACCCGCAGAACACCAAGAAGGCGGCGGGCTCTTTGCAGAGCCAGCGGCTCCGTGGAAGCTGGACTGGGGGTGCTCTCCTCTATGAAGGCGGGATGGCGGGGACCAGGGACTTGTGCGTCAGCCCTTGCGTGTCCTGTTGTGCCAAACACACATCTGCCGGTCACTCTTGTCGGGCTGTTTTGAAACATTTTGGGGGAGCAACAGAAAATCGCACCCATGAAAGAAAATCAAATCAGCCCTCTGTTTCAAAATGCCCCAGGGCCTCCCCAGGCACCTCCTGCACAGGGTGGCGGGGCGGGGGGGGGGGGGGCGGGCGCTGTCTCCACAGTCCTTCCCCTGGCTGCAGTGAGGCTCTCAGTTGGCAAAATCCCTCCCGGTCCATCAGGGGCGCGCGCTCAGGTGAAGCCCCCACGCCGAGTCCCCTGTCCGCTCCTCCTCGTGCCCTGCACACTGGGCGCTACAGAAGAGCTCGCTGTAGATTAGAGCTCGCTGTTCTCGAGTGTGAGCTCTTGTTCCTCCGTCAGGAAAGGCCTCTTCAGTCGCCCGCGCCCAGCACCCGAGCGGCGTCCGGCCCGCCAGGCGTGTGCACTGAGTGTTCCTCGGGGACACATCAGGATGAAGTGGTTTATTTTACTCGCTGGCACAGCCTATGATTAAGTGACTCAGTGCAAATCTCCCAACCCAGCGTCAAAGGATGACCCCCCCGCAGCAAACACTGTGGAAGTAACTACAAACGTCCCGAGGTGGAAAGGGACTCGTGGCTCCAAACCTGTCTGCACTTTCAACTCATGACCTCCAAGGTTTAAAACCCGAACTTCTTCACCATCGTAGCTCTGAACTACCTTTCACAGCGAGAAGAATAGATGGTATCTACAAAATAAATTCCCAGGGTCATCCAAGCTGAGTGTTGTGTTGCCTTCTGCCACCTACTTGCTTTGTGGATGCCACCAAGTCATTTAAGCCAGGGTGGCCTCGGTTTTCTCACCTGGGAAATGGAAGCCCTGCAAGCTTCTTCTCCCACAGGTGTTGCAAAAGCAGACTGGCGCTTTAAACACTGTTGCACACTGCCCGCACAAGACAGAATCTAATCTTACTGGGCAAAGCCAACTCACTTCAACTTCTGAGGACGCCACAGACACAACTGCAAAGGACAAACGTCAAAAACTAATCTGGGAGCGCATTGCCTCCAGCACAGCCCACCCCCCAAAGCCCCGTCCGCCCCCACAGGGACGCCCTGCTCCGAGGTCCTCGGGCCACTGCAGCTGTGCGCTCTGGACTCCACCTGGAACATTCCTCTGGGTCACCTACGTGACTCACCACTGACAAACCCGTACGTCCACCTTCTCTATCAGGCACCTCTTATCTCCCGAGCTCATTCGAGCTATGCAGGGACCAGCATTCCTCCCGTCGGCAACCAAACAACAATTTTCCCAGAGTTTTGTGCTCATGGCCCATGCTCAGAGACTTAAACGCTCAACTGTGAATACAGAGGATAATACCTTTGTTTAAAAGTCCTCTTTACTGTAGAAAAACCATGAGCAAGAATAGGTTTTTAAAAGTAATAGGGATGATTAAGCTGCAAACCTTAACTACCGTTGCCACTAAAAATGACCACCTCCCTGATATTTCCAGCTAGACAGTGGTGCTGTCTGAAACAGGTTTCATTAAAACCTTTCAGGAACAGGAACAAAGTCCAGGCGGACAACCGCCAGCTGCTCCTTTCTTCTCACCGGACACGGGGACAAGGCATCGCTCTGAAAAACAAAACTGCGGGCAACGCCTGGGCACAAAGAAGAAAAACCAGGAAGAACCGGCCCTGCTCTCTGGGAGAGTTCTCTCCTCCACAGCACGGAGGCTCGTCCTAAGTAACCACGGCCTCCGGCCGCAGGTGTCGAACTCCTTCTCGATTCAGTGGTTTCTGCTCCTGTCCATCAAGGGGCCCCATTAACTCAAATCAAATGCAACTCGCGACCCACTGCCCACAGCTCAGGGGGCACTGCCTTATGTTCGAAGGGCAACTTGGTGCTTTCAGAGCGCGTCCCTCTGCCCTCCTCCTTGGCTAGGAGTCCCCAGGCATGGTGGTCAGCAGGAAGGGGTCATACAGACCCGCGTGTAGCACAGGAAGCCGGACACAGGCCTCACTGGAAGCTGGCGCTGCTTCAGCCTTCTGCGCTGCTCGGGAAATGACCTGCCTCCACTGGGCATCTGAAAACTAGAGGGCTGATTGGATTTTCACTTAGGCGTGTGATTTTCTGTTCCTGCCCCCAAAACAACTTTAAAAACAGCCGGTCAAGAGTGACTGCCTTCGCTCATGCCCGACTTTCCCGGAGCTCCCAAGGCTGCGGTTGGCCTCACCGTGGGCCACTCTGTTAGGAAGAGCTGACGCCTTCTCGTGAAACACGGGAGGCTGTAAAGAAGGAAAGGACAGCGAATAAAGTGGCATCAGGAACTTTAACCACAGGGCAAAAACGCTGCCGGGCACAGAAGCCCCACAGAGCAATGCGTCCTCCCCCTCCCAGAATTCCTTGAGCCCTGCCAGCGGGAAAGGCCGTCTAGGCCGAGCCCACAGCCAGAGCAGCCGCTGGCAGGACAGCACCGGCCTGCGCCCCTGTTTGTGCTGTTCTCGCCGTGGCCCCGCCCCCACCTGATTCTCTAAGAGCACGCACGGTGGATTCTTCACAGAGTGTTTCCGAGATAGAGAAAGGGTACCAAGACAGTTCAACAGAGGGGCAGACGTTCCGTTCCCGGATGGGGCAGATTAGCCCTTTAACTGGCCAGCCTGCCCACCAGCACAAGTAGGAAAAGCTGGAGCAGGAAGCTCAGCGGCAACGCTGAGTGTTGGCTAGGACGCGCGTCTGAGGCAAATGATTCTCCAGCAGATGTGGCGGGTGGAGCTTGGTTGTTTCCCCCGCTTCCAAAAACGTTTTGAAACACATACGAAAGTAGGGCATACCCGTGAGCCCCGCGGCCCCACGGCTCCCCTCCGGGACTCGACACAACAGAATCACCCCCACGCGTGCACGGGAGCGCCTTAGAGGATGCTCCTATCACCAAGGGAGAACCTCACCTGCAGCGCGGAGGAAGTGGGATGCAGAGAGCACGTCCAGCTCTCTGCCTGCGTTCAAGAGCAGGTGGAACTCACCTACGGTCATGGGCGCGCGCATAGGGGTTACCGCTGGGGCGAGCGTGGTCGAGGCTGGGAGGAGGAGGAGGTGGGCTCGTGGGCCTGGAAGGGCCCCCAGTCTACGGCGGGTGCAGGCTCTACCTGAACATGTCCGCTTCTTGAGAGTCACTGAGATTTACATGTAGGACCAGTGCTCTTTCCTGAATGCCGATCGCACTTCAATACAATGGCTTATCTTTCCCCCCAAAAAGTGAGATTGCAGAGGGGACAATACACATTCCAGCAGAAAGAGCCCGCCTGCAGGGGGAACCTTTGCGCCCTGTCGCAGCCTCGCTGCCCCCTCCCCCAGGCCATCACGCTCCTAACTTGGCCTTAACACCTGCGGTCCCTCTGTGCTCAGCACTGCGTGCTCTTGGGCACATGTCCTGGTGAATCTCCTTCTTCCCCTTGGTTTTTTCTTTTGAAACAGCGGTTTTACAATGTCAGCTGTTAAGTGTATTCTGCTGTTTGGTGCTTCATTCATCAACGGAGGCCGGTGTTTATTTACCCTTTCCTCTTTGCTGAGCTTTTGGTTCCTCGAAGTCTTCCATATCGTAAACAAAGCGGAAGCTAACTTGGGAGAGATTCCTCAGGAGGCGGCCGCCCTCCCTCACTCGGCTACATCTTCTCTAGTTCCTGTCCAGGTCCCGTGCTGGGGTCCGCTCCCACCGCCCCCTGCGCCGCGCACTCTGGGGTTGCGGCGTGTGGAATGAGCGGGCACCCCCCGAGGAGAGGGAAGTCGATCTCATCGTGGCTCTCATTTCCCTATCACCGAGTCGCGGCGAGGAAGCCTGGATGACTTGCCTGGCCCCTTCTCTGTAGCATCGTAAAGCTGCTGCTTATGTGTGAGATCTCAAAGCTGTAATTCAGTAGATGTCGCTCCTTTATCCAAAACCTCCCACTGGCCCCCACTGCTCTCAGCATCATTTCCACATGCTCACCACAGCTGCGGACCCCGGGACCCTGTCCCCCGCCTTTCTCCCTTCCCTCCTCCAGAGAGCACCCCTCGTCCGCCAGCCTGTTTCTAGTCCTCAAGAAGTCAGCTTCTCCCTGTCTCTGCTCCGCTCCGCAGCTCCCTCACTCCACAATGCCTTCGGAAGTTCACATCCGTCTCGTTGTAGACGGTCAGCCCGGGTCTCCTCGCACGGGCCTCCCCACACCGGACCTCGTGTGGGGCGGGCCAGCCTCCGTCCTCCCGTCTCAGTGAGTCTTCTTCGTTCAGACCGCTTCTCGTGCTCTGACACAGCCCTGCGTCCTCACGTTCTCACTGCCCCCCTCCTTCCGCAGCGTTTGCCCCAAGACAGCAGGGCCCGTCCAGCTCATTTCCCGCTGGAGTCCTGAGAACAGCCACCGCGGGCAGCCCGTGCGTGTCTGCTGACTGAGCCACAGCGCTACCAAGCCTCGGAGAGCATCAGCCTGTGAGGCAGGGCCTTCAGGGGCTGTTCCCAGCGTGTTACTTGTAGCTCAGGCGCCTTGGCAAGTCACCTCACTTTGCGGGGCCTGCGTTTCCCACCGGGAAGATGTGTGGCATCCACCTCGGCGAGTCGCCGTTCCAGCCCTTAGTGCAGTATTCACCGTGTCCTTAGCAAAATGCCAGGGGCGGTGTAACGCACACACCACAGACATTATTCCCACTGCTGTCACGGTTCAGGTTCACTCATAAACACGCTTGTGTGCTTGCATAAACATGCACACACGTGCACACACACACTTGTATGAATCCATCGGCACACCCACCTGTCCACAATCACAGGCGACCTGGTGGATTCCTCGGCTATTTCCGAAGCCACAATGTAGTTGCCCAACGAGTAAAAGGCCCTTCTGACGATGGTCGGCTCGTCGTCAAAGGCTTTCCGCCACTGGCTGACGCAGGCAGGCGGGGACCGCAGGAGCACGGCCTTGAGAGATTCCGAAGCAGCCTGGGTCACGGTGGTTTTACCTGCGGGTCAGGTGGACGATAGCACAGCACACCTTAACCCTCACGCTGCCCCCTCCCCCGGGTTGCTACCAGCTCAGGAGGAGCAGACATCCTTTCAACCTGGAAATCCAAGGAGCTAATTGCATCATGTGACGATGGACAGTTGCAGACCCTTGGGAACTTAGGGCCCCTCTCTGTGGTGTTAGGACGCTAGGGAGAAAAGCAGACTGGCCCTCCTGGTAACAAACGGTAAACTGGTGTGGCCGCTGTCCTCAGCTCTGCCCCTCTCCTCAGAAAGCCCTTCGGCTGCCCTGGGAAGGAGCCCCTCCTGCCTCCACTCCAGGTGACCCTCTTGTGCCCCAAGCTCAGCCTCACCCTCGGTCTCTCCTGCTGCCCTGGGGCCGCCCTTCTGCCAGTGTGTTTGGGGCTGAGTGCAGGCACCGCCACTGTATTTTACAGCCATTGGGCAGCTCCTAAGTCTTCTCCCTCCGCTTCCTACTTCTTCCACCTCGGGCTCCACAGGCAGCCTCCAACCTGCCTGGGTTCCCAGACAGGTGATGCTGGCTCAGGCCTCACACCTGCGCGTGTGCTGATCCTCTGTCAGGAGGAACCACCCTCCCCTCCTCACCTGGCCAGCCCCTCTATGGGCTGAACGCACACTCCAGCTGTGAACCCTCCCGTGCTCTCCCTGACCCTGTCCGTGGCCCCCAGCCTCCGTCCTTGGGCTGCATCCAGTGCCCCCAGCCCTGAGGCCGCACACGGAAGTCCCAGGATGCACTGCAGCATCCCGGGCCTGCCCAGCTCCCTGCCAGCACAGACGAGGGGCTCCCAGAGTCTTACCTAAACTCTGTAAGCAGTTTTATTTGCCAAGACCTGTCTTCTTGCAACTGATTGATTCATCTCCTTGCCGTAACTAGAAGGGACCATTCTCTTACCTGTGGCATCCAGTCCTTCAATGACAATGACTGGGAACTTGCCCTTCTGGACCCGGGCCGGGCACCGGTCCACCAGCTCCAGCATGGCCCGGGCCTCCGGGATGAAGGCCGTGCACTGTAAGACAGCATCGGTGCATCAGCGGGGAAGTGGTGGCAGCAGCTGAGAGCGTGCTTGCCGGCCGCTGCCACCGAGGCCTGAGTTATGCTGGGCGTCGTGCCAAATCCATAGTGTCTGAGCCTGGGGACCGGGGTGGTCTTAGCTGTGCTGTGTGGCCTCGGCTCAAAGAGGCGGTGGCCATCAGGGGCACCCAGGCTACAGCCCTGCCGGCCTGAGTCCTCCAGAGGGGGACACACAGCAGTGACACACAGTGGGTGAGCAGCCGCACCACACTGTCACCACAGAGGGAGCGGGGCAGGGGTGGTGGGGTGCAGAGTTCTCTCCCGCCTCACCCCGCGGCCCAGCCCCGGCACCCGGCACCTCTAGGCCGAGGCCCAGACACTGACTCGCTTAGGGACTCGGCTCTGAGCCGGGAGGCACTCTGTGCGCGGTGGGGTGTGGCTGCGGCCAGTCTGCCCCACAGCTCTGTGAGTGGTGGCCCTACCGCCCCCTCGGGGGTAAGGGCGCCGCTGCACAGGCTGCTTCAGAAACGGGTTGAAGTGACTCGAGGAGCGAAGGCCACCATTTGCATTCCAGCCCCAGCGGCTGCTCCTGCGCTCTTAGCCCGTCCGCAGGGCTGCCCCCAAGCTTGGAAAATGAGTCCAGCCTCAGAAGGCGTGTGTGGACACCCCTGCCCTGCCCAGCTCCCCTCCACTGGGCATCTGCTGTGTGTCCCACGTTCCCTTAATTGTTACAACACTGCAGGACAGGTGCTTCCCATGTGAACCGGGGAAGGACACTCGCAGCGTGGCTGAGTGACTGCAGTGGAAGTCCCTCAGTCGGCGGGGTGGTCCTGGCAGGTGGGAGTCGCCAGAGGGCCAGGCGCCTGGGCACAGTCTGCACGCAGGCTGCCTTCACCACCCGGCGTGTGCACCGGAGTGCACCCACTGCCTGGGCAGGAGAGGTTTTGACTGGCAGCCCCTGTCCTGCGCTCTGTCCACGCTCAGATCTGCAGGGTCTGGTGCTGGGAAGGGAGGGAAACTCTTACCGCCTCCAGAACGGCGCGGGCGGCTTCCCGGTGGGGGAAGACCCCAGAGCTGGGCAGGTCGGGCACCACCGGATGCAGGTCTGGCTCCGGGGCGGGCCCCACGGGCTCGGGCTCCACCTGCCGCCACCCGTGGCCTTCCAGCAGCTCCCACCGGCGCTGCCACAGCTGGTGGTGCGAGTCGGCCAGGAACTCGCCCAGACGCGGGCGCGGGGCCTCCAGATACGAGTCTAGCAGTGCAAGCAGCGCCCTGCGGGTGTCGGGGCAGTCGCTGGGGTCGTGGAGCAGGACGCCCTGCTGCAGGGTCCCCGCCCCGCCGCCCGGGCGGTAGCACAGCAGCCGGCGCAGCTGGCAGCGCTTGAGGGGCCCGCGGTCCAGCTGCTGCAGGAGGCGCTGGTGCAACCGGGCCGCGCGCACCCGGGCCCCGCAGTCCCCGCTCGGCGCCACCGGCACGCACAGCGAGTAGCTGCGGCCCGGGGGGGCCATGAGCGCGATCACGCGGGGGTCGGTCGGCGCGCCGGGGGCGTCGGTGCCCACTGCGAAGTGAGCCAAGGTGCAGCCGGGGAGCTCGAGCGCGAAGAAGCGCGGCGGCGCCATGACACGCGCACAGGCCCCGCGCCGCGGCCCCGACAAGATCCCGAGCGGCAGGGCGCGTAGGCGGCGGGCCCAGACCATGGGCGTCTCCAGGTCCCTGGCCCCCGCGCTCGCCAATGAAACCGGGAGCGTTCTGGAGGCGCCGCCAGGAAACGAAAGTTAACTGGCCGCGGGAGCGGGGGCGGGGAGCCAGGGGCGAGGTCCGCGCCAACAGACCGAGGCTGGAGGAAACGCCCGCAGGTGCTCGTCCCCGCGGGTCCGCGCGGTGCCCCGGCGCCACCCCGAGGGCTGCCTTCCCTGGGCGAGCCCCGCAGGCGGCGCTGCGTTCCGGGAGGGCAGGCGGCCCGGGCCCCGGGGTGACTCCGTCCTCAGTTGCACCCCTAATTCACTCGCACGCCTGGCCCTGCAACCTCTCCCTGACCAACGCTCCCTGCTCCGACCCCCCGGGCGCCCCGGTTCGAGCCCAAGTTCTACCAGGAGGTGCTTTCACTTCCCTTTACATGTTTTCATTCTACTTGGAATCATCGTCTTTCTTGGCCGACACTGGGAGATGTCCCCAGATGTGTGCTCTAAAGGGACTTTCACAAACGCAGGCTGGCGCGCAGGCCCCAGGAGACGTGGCTGACGGGGGCTGCACCACCGGCGGAAGGAAGGGCCTGCAGCGTGACCGCCGGGCGCGGCAGGCCTGACACAGCTGCTCCCCCAGCCTGTCCTGCTTGTGCGCCTGCACTGACCTCGAGCAGAGATCGTCACGCTGACCAGGAGAGTGCCCTGAGAAGAATCTCGAAAATTTGGAATCGAGGTCAAGATGGAAAACAGGCAGTCCGCTGGGAGCAAATACACTGCGCGATCGGATCAGCTGGGCTTGTCCGGGGCTGTGTGTAATCCGGAAGAAGCAGCATCTGACAGACATGAACTCTCAGGGGAGGTGCGGGCTAATCCACAGGGAACAATGCCGCGGCCCGTGGAGAGCAGGGCCATCTTCATGCTCTGTGAGGAGCTGGACTTCGGGACATTCGGCGTGCAGAGATCTGCATGTGTGTAGCACGTGTGGAAATAAAAAAGGAACGAATGCCTTTTTGTGCCGTGGGACGGCCTTGCGGCCTCCCACGGCTGCGCCCCCGCCCACCTGTGCTTCATTTCCATTTTCCTCTCCATTTTCACCTGCCTGCCCCACAAGGAGACGGTAAAACGAACGGCGCTGCGGTACCCGAGCTCGGTCAAGGTCGACTCAGTGTTGACCACTGAAGACACAACATCTTCTTTCATTAAAGTGTCTCGTAATGTTGAGCTCCAGCTGGGGCGGGTGGTTGCGTTGAACACAGTTGCCCGTCGTGTCTGGACATGGGGAAGCGGAGCTGGAAAGAGACCGGTAACACAGCATCGTCCATTCAGAGGGACCCGGCCGCCCCCCGTCACACAGGGAAAGCTGAAACCACTCGGGCCACTCTGCTCACGGGGCATGAGACAGAAAGGGCGAATTCACAAATATAAAGGCAGCAGTTAATAAACAGTACAGTGGAAAAATAACTTTTATTTTGAAAAAGGTTGCTTTTTGAACCCCTATTTAAATAGATAGACTTCTAGGTAGGCTATTCGGGTCCGTAAGAAGAAATAAAATGAAGTCAACATACCGGGAAAGCAGGAGAGGAAAGCAGCGTGGGTTAAAAGGGACCCCAAAGAGAAAGACTGTTACATACAACCCTACACTCACAGTTGTGGGCGTCCAAAGGTAACGATGAACTTGGGAAATGAGGAGTGATGATTCTGTGACTGAACTCCAGGAGAGAAGAGACGAAGGTCTGGGGAACGCTGACAAGCTGCCTCAGTAGCTCCTTTCCCAGGGGTAAAGCCCCCGGCACAGGGGCCCTCTGCTTCTCTCTTACACAAGCCCCCCGGGGCCTGTCGGGGCGGGGGGGGGGGGGCTCTGATTGGAGGGCCGGCCTGTGGAGTTGATGCTCTCTCTAAGGAACCTGGGGTCCAGAGCTCCCCGAGGAAAGTGGGAACACGGCAGTGGCAGGGGCTCACTGCTGGTGTCTCTCCAGGGGACCCTGGAACCAGGATCAGTCCTGGCCACACCTCGCAACGTGGCCTGGGAAGGTTCTAGATGTCAACCACTGAGGACCGGGCACGCGCCTGGGGCCCAGAGGCACGCCTCCCCATCCTGTCCTGCTGCTGTGCGGGCCGGGATGGGCTCGTGCACAGCTCAGGCACAGCTGGGGCCTGGCGTCGGGCGACCACGCTGCCCGGAGCCGTCTCACACAGGTTCGCGGCCTCGGGGGCGAAGGCCTCAGAAGCCTGTGCGGGCCTGGCCAGGCCCTGTGTGACACGGACCCTGTGCTGTCCTTGCTCTGCTCCACATCCCCCTTCCCTGGAGTAAGCCCTGCCTGGGAGGGGGGCCTGCAGGAGTTCTTTCAGCCAATCAGCACACACAAGGGTCCTCTTGAGCCTGCTGGAACACAACCTAACACACACACGTGCACAAACACACACACGGACATCACATGAAAGTTTCAAGGGGCAGTACTGTCTTTGTGAAGCACTTCAGGACTCGTTTCATTTCTTTACACACACACACAGAGCTCTGCAAATTAGTACAATCACACGTGTCACAAGAATGAAATCACTACCAGCAAGTGAGTGAACAGGAGAGCCAAAGAGTCAAAGAAGATGTTTGCCACACACGTAACTGAGGGAGTGCGGGACACACCACCGATGCCTCCAGACCCACCAGAAAGATGCAGGCGACCGAGACAGAACGGGGCAAGAGGCTGGAACGAGGGCTAGGAAACCCAGTAAAGAGTGCTTCTCCCCGCCGGCCCTCAGAGAGCCGGGCGCTGAAAGGGCAGGGACGTCACCAACACAGGCACAGGGCGCCGGCTGCGACCCACAGCCGAGAAGTGAGGACGGGGAGGGAGAAGGGGGAGGTGCGGCCACCAGCGTGCTGACGTCACTCTGGTGGCTGTGCCCACAGGCCCAAGCATTCCGGAACATGCTGTGCAGGCCTGTCCTGAGGGGAACACGCACATGGCTTGTGAAGCAGGGACCCCACCCCCGGCTCCCAAATGCACACCCGTGTTGACTGAAAGGAAGAACCTAAGAGCGAAACACCCCATGTGCTCGCTGCCCCAGGGGGTACACACACCGTGGGGCCCCCGACAGCTGTGACCACGAACGAGCCGCTGCTGAACTCAGCACGCTGGGTGAACCCACCGATGTGGGGCGAGGGGGGCTGGCAGCATGCTGTGGGGGTCCGTCCGAATTGAAGAGCAGGCCGCCCTGCAGGGTGGTGGGGAGACAGGGCAGGGCTGTCCTCGGCCCAGAGGTCGGCTCTGGGGCCTGGGAGGCGGTGTGGGAGACGTCCAGGTCTCTGTCAAAGTTCTTTCCTGTTTTCTTTTTTTAAACAAGGTGGCATCACACACAACCGTTCCTTCTGTCCAAACTGTGGCTCTGTGCCCTGGTAAACTGAGCTGCCTGTGTGAACCACGTTTAGTGTGCTTCAGGGAGAGATCTGCTAGAGCAGAGCAGGAGGTGGCTGCAATGAACCAAACCGGCTCCGAGGTCCCCGCGTGCATCCCAGCCGGTGTTTGGCGGTGCCGCGGGGAACTGCTCCCAGCAGAGAGTCTGGAACACGTCAGGAAGGCTGACATGTTTAGAGGGACACGTCCCGGGGTTAAGAAAAATGGTGGTGACCTTTGGCGGGCACCCAGTTTCTGTGGGTGCCTTCAGAGGTGGCTGGCCCCAGGGAGTGGAGTAGAACAAGAAGAAGCCTGCCTCGACCTCCCTCCAGCCCGCTTCTCTGATGCAGTTAGGGGAAAAAAATCCCTCTCTGGCCTTTGAAAGCCATGACCTTGAAGAAGAAAGGCCACCAGCCCTGAGCCTCCATCTCAGATGGGCGGAGAAAGACAAGTCAGGAGGAAACAGACGCATGTTCCAAAAATACCACAGGGCCTGTGACGTCCATGAGCTCTTCGCCGAGAAGGGACGTTGACTTCTTCACTTTATGTACATTTTTATACATGTTAATCTTTTACCTGATACACACGCGGCACCCCTGAACACTGGCCGAAGGAAAGAATGCCTGAAAGAACAAACGAGTGAGTGACCGAGTGAAAGAAAGGGCCCTGGACCGAACACACTTAAGAAGCAATCATGACCTCTCTTCATGAGCATAAGCCTAGTAAGGATGAAATACCTTGAATAACTGGAATTCACGGATTTAAAAAAAAAAGTAATTGCCTGGCTGGTGTAGCTCAGTAGACTGAGCGCGGGCTGGGAACCAGAGGGTCCCGGTTCGATTCCCAGTCGGGGCACATGCCTGGGTTGCGGGCCAGGTCCCCAGTGAGGGCCATGTGAGAGGCAACCACACATTGCTCTTTCTCCCTCCTTTCTCCTCTCTCTAAAAATAAATAAATAAAATCTTTTAAAAAAAGTAATGACACAGACTAATGGGATGATAATGATCAGTTATTGAGCAGTGCTGCAAGTTTTTAAATCCCAGTTCGACCCCTCGTGCCCCGTGTGATGGGAGTTCCTCCAGGAGTGAAATAAGTGAGTGCAGACGGAGCGAGCCCAGTGCCGGACGTGCCGTGCTCCCCGTGTGCCGGCATCTCCAGTGTCCCGTGCCCCCCGCCGCTCTCAGTGCACCGTACGGGTTATGCCGTTTGGTCCTTAAAATGTCCTGTGTGAGTCAGAGTGTGAACCAATCGGACAGGTAAAGAAATTCACCCCAAATTAAATTTATCAGCCGAACTAGAGTTCACGCTGTAACAGGTGTAGTTCCGAAAGCCTGCGAGGTCACCTCTGTGGCCCCCCGCCCCCATCCCGGATTTGAAATGCAGGCTGATTTGCTCTTCGTGTCTTCACCCCCGTGTGATGTGGCAAAAATCGCCGTGGTGAGAGTTTACAAACATCTGGCTGCGGTTGCAGCCCCTTGGCTCCCGCCCGTCCCTGCAGCACCAGTAACCACACTCAGCTTTCAGTTCCCCTTCTCGTCAGCACACGGGGCGGGGGGGGGGGGGCTCTGTCCCCCAGAACCGCAGCCGCCCTCGCTGGCACCGGCCGCTGTCCTCGTCCATGCTCAGCGGTCCCCACACTTCAGGGAATCCCATGAGCTGTCTGGCTGACTGATGACGAAGTAGAGATTGGAAACAAACATGACTCGGGGCCACAGGCGGCCAGCGATGAGGTTTGGGCAGAGGATCCAGTGGCTCCCACCCTGACGCGCCGACTTCCACGCGCCTCACCCGGACGGAGACCGCACACTCCGTGCAGACCGGGCCAACGGGGGCTGAAGGGAAGAAACCTGCATCACGGAATTCAGCGATGCTTTCTAAGAAAACAGAAAAAATAAATAGCAAGCCACCATGACACTTGTCCACTAAGAAGCATCTTAGAAAAGCACCTGGTTTTCCCGCCGTCTGTGAAAGACGGCGGGAAAACGCAGAGAAACGCAGGAAAATACATGAAACGCCTGAATTGTCACACCGTGACAGAGCAGGAGTTGAGATGAACGGCTCCGGAAGCACCGAGGCCGCGCGCCCTGGTGTGCCGTGCACGCCGGGCAGGCTCTCGGGGAGCGGGGGTCGCCGTTCTTTTCACCATTTGGGCCTCACAACGGCCTTTGCCCGGGAGCCCCGGGTGTGTGGGAGCGGGCAGTGGCTCCCAGGTGTCATGCATGAGTCATGCGGCCACGCCGGCGGTGGCTCTCGGTCCACTCCCATCGCCCCGCGCCCGGGCGCGGGGAGGGATCGGCACCCTGACCTGCGCCCCGGCACATGATGCAAGCAGGTCCCCCGGCTGAGGCAGGAGCTCCCCCTGAATCCGGGCCGCCAGCTTTGGCGCTGCTCCAACTTTCATTTTCATGAAGAGAAAAATCGAAACTCAGACTCAGCGGAGCGTCACTCCGAGGGGGTGTGTCCACCCTCCGTGTGACAGTTTGCTTGAACACATATAAGGGGAGTGTCCAGGCGGCAGGACAGCCACAGGCACCTGGCACCATGTGGTCCGTCGCGCCCCTGGCCGCTGCGGGAAAGCTGCTCCGTGTGTTCTGGAAGCCCCTGCGCTCCCTGTGGGGCAGCCTGGTCCCCCTGCTCCTCTGGCTCGGGGCGACCCTCTGGCTGGCGGGGCCGGACCGGGAACAGCGCCCGAAGCGCCGGAGAGGAGCCCCGGCGGCCAGAGAGGAAGGCGAGGGCCGCGGCGGCGAGGAGCCCCTCACTCCCACCAGCGTCAACTACCACTTCACCCGCCAGTGCAACTACAAGTGCGGCTTCTGCTTCCACACGGCCAAGACGTCCTTCGTGCTGCCCCTGGAGGAGGCCCGCAGGGGCCTGCGGCTGCTGAAGGCGGCGGGTGAGTCTCGGGCCGGGGAAATCGGGCTGCGGCGGTGGGGGGGGGTCTCGG